>JAWNNE010000140.1:0-20543 GCA_035043205.1 Drosophila trichaetosa
TTTTCAGGCTATAGTAACCTTATACGTAGTTCCCTCATTATGATTCGTTGTCCTTTTTATACACTGATTTTGTTAATGGTCCATCATATTTAACTATTATTGAAATTAAGATGACACAAGATTCATAGTATGTGATTCAACTATTCAATACATAGATTAAATCCGACACTAATCCGACCCTGAACCACAGTTGGCAACAAAACAAAAACAAAATGGGCAGTAAGAAGAAAACGGAACGATCAAAGGCACAAAACAGTGATGCTGCTGCCAGTGCCGGGGGTGAAATAGTCATATCAGGGCTATCTGGAAAACTGCCGGAAAGCAGCAACATAGAAGAGTTCAAGCATAACTTACTCAACGGTATTGATATGGTTACAGATGATTCCAGACGTTGGGAGGCAGGTAAGCTGCAATAGCTGCTTAGCTTAAGAAATCGATGAATTGTTGGATTCTCTTTGGTAGGCATATATGGTTTACCAGAGCGCATGGCCAAAATGCGGGACGAGGATCTGGAGAAATTTGATGATACATTTTTTGGCGTTCACCAGAAGCAGGCGGAACTAATGGATCCCTGTATGAGAATACTGTTGGAGCTGACACACGAGGCGATTGTTGATGCGGGCATCAATCCAACCGAGCTGCGCGAAAGTCAGCTATGTGAGCCTTATGCAACGGGGTCACGCAAACAATGCCGAGTTCCTCTTGAGTCAGATTGGACAGCTGTATGCAGCTGGTGGTCAGCCGCAGTTGTCGCGAATGTCTCCATCGGCAGCAGTCAGTTATCCCGTCTCTAGGGGCACGCCAATGTTGAACTCACTTATCAAATGGGATCACACCCAGAAATGGAACTATCCGAAATTCAAGGGTGGACGACAGGCAAACCAGCTAAGTATTGATCTTGATCTGAATAAGGAGGAGAACGCTTTTTTGGCTGGCCATACAATCGATGGAAGAATCCTCTTCCCGGCAACGGGCTACTTGACACTGGCTTGGATGATGCTGGCCCAGCAACAGGGCAGCGACTATCAGCGTACTCCCGTCGTCTTTGAGGATGTCGCCTTCCATCGCGCTACCATCCTCGGAATGGATGCGACCTCAGCGGTCAAATTATCGGTTAACTACTGTCAGGGCAACAACACTTTTGAGATTTCCGAAGGTAGCAGTCTGGTGGCATCGGGCAAGATTCGTCTAATCCCAAACGTACAACAGGAGCAGGTGGATCTCGCCAGACTGCCCGGTAGCGCTAGCGTCACCAAACTCAACACCAAGGATGTCTATAAGGAGCTACGTTTGCGTGGCTATGATTATAGCGGAGTTTTTCAGGGCATTCTAGATGCCGACATTGCAGCAGTAATGGGAAGACTTCAGTGGATGGATAATTGGATCAGCTTCATGGACACCATGTTGCAGTTCCGCATACTCAGAAACAACATTCGGGAGCTGTACGTACCGACGGCAATTCAACGTGTCGTCATCGATCCCCTCAAGCATCTGGAGCTGGCCAAACAGCTTCAGCAAAAGCTTCCTGTCTACTGGCATACCGACATATCGGTTGTTAAATGCGGCGGTGTCGAGATACATAAGATGAAGACAACTCAGACGCAACGTCGCTCTGGCGGACAGAGTGCACCGATTCTGGAGCGCTACAGCTTCACTCCCTACATTCAACACACCGTTCCACGTGGGGACCAAGACCGAGCGAAGAGTGTGGCCCTAACTGTGGCCATGCAGCTAATCACAGAGAATAGTGGTGGCGCATCAAAAATCAAAGGAGTTGAAATCGCTGGCACACGCAACTCAACGGAGACCCTCAATGCAATCAAGCTACTCGAACTTATCGAACGTGAGCCAATTCTGGTAGCTGATATAAGCGTTGCAACAAGCAGTAACATCAATGAGTCAGAGATTGCAACATTGCTGCAAGACACGGGAGTTCGGCTGATTGTCGGTGATCTAGCCAAGGCAGCTGTAGAACGGCAATGTGACTTTCTACATGCATTCAATATGCTCTCGGATGAACCAACATTAATCGACCTTCTACTTCAAAATGGCACAGAGTCGATCAAAGCGGAGAGTGGTTTTCTGCTGTTGGACGAGAGTGCTAGTACTTATACGAGCACAGGACGGGCACAGTTACAACGTCTACAACTATTGCCAGTTCTGGAGCAAGTCTATGATGGTGATCGCATTTTGATCCTTGCTAGGAAGTCAATCGATAAAGACTTTTCCACTTCGCTGGTGGTGCGCGTGACCAACGAACATTTCAAATGGATCGTTGATCTTAAAACAGCGCTAGTCAAATCACAAGCAGATCAGAAGAACGTCTATTTGGTGGCACAGGGAGAAACGAGCACTGGAGCACTAGGTTTTATAAACTGTCTAAAGCGAGAGCAGTTCGGCAATCGGGTTCGACTTTATTTGGTGCTGGATCAGGGATTACCTGCATTCTCCTTGACAGATGCCTTCTATACCAATCAGTTGGCCAAAGATATGTCCATAAATGTCTACCGAAATGGGAATTGGGGCAGCTACAGACACTTGCCACTAGATGGCCACCAGCCACTGCTAACTGTGGAGCAAGCCTATGTGAATACACTGATCAAGGGTGATCTCTCCTCGCTGAAATGGATCGAAAGCCCGCACAACACAAATGTCAATCAAAACCAATTTGAGCCCTGTACTGTGTACTATGCACCCCTGAACTTTAGAGATGTGATGTTGGCATCTGGCAAACTTGGCGTGGATGCATTGCCCGGCGACTTGGCTCACCAGGATTGCGTTTTGGGTCTGGAGTTTGCTGGCCGCGACTCCCAAAGTCGTCGCATCATGGCAATGGTGTCTGCCAAGTCATTGGCTACCAACTGCCTGGCCAACAAGAATCTGCTTTGGGATATACCCGATAAGTGGTCCATGGAAGAGGCCTCAACGGTTCCCTGTGTCTATGCAACCGTCTATTATGCCCTCCTTGTGCGTGGACAGATGAAGAAGGGTGAACGCATCCTCATCCATGCTGGTTCAGGTGGTGTGGGCCAAGCTGCCATTTCTGTGGCTCTCCATCATGGTCTGACAGTCTTCACAACGGTCGGCAGCAAGGAGAAACGGGAGTTCCTTCTGAAACGTTTCCCCAAGTTGCAGGCACGCAACATTGGCAATTCACGTGACACATCCTTTGAGCAGCTGGTCATGCGCGAGACAAAGGGTCACGGTGTTGATCTGGTGTTGAACTCACTGTCTGAAGAGAAGCTGCAAGCTTCCGTCCGCTGCTTGGGTTTGAACGGACGATTCTTGGAGATTGGCAAATTCGATTTGAGCAACAACAGTCCGCTGGGTATGTCCGTCTTCTTAAAGAACACCTCCTTCCACGGCATTCTGCTGGACAGTGTTATGGAGGGCGAGGAGGAGATGCAGAAGTGTATCGTCTCGCTGGTATCGGAGGGAATAAAGTCGGGTGCTGTGATTCCACTGCCCACCACTGTCTACGCCGACCAGGAAATTGAGAAGGCCTTCCGGTTTATGGCATCGGGCAAGCACATCGGAAAGGTTGTCATCAAGGTGCGCAACGAGGAGGAACAATCGGCCGTACCCAAACAGCGTTTGATCAACGCCATTCCCCGTACTTACATGCATCCAGAGAAGAGTTACATTATCGTCGGTGGTTTGGGTGGCTTCGGCCTAGAGCTGACCAACTGGCTGGTGAGTCGTGGGGCACGCCATATTGTTTTAAATACACATTCCGGGTTAAAGACCGGCTATCAAGCCCTGATGATCCGACGTTGGCACGAGCGTGGAGTTCAAGTCGTGATCGACATCAACGATGTCACCTCCGCTGTTGGCTGCAGGAATATGCTGGAGAACAGCCGCAAATTGGCACTGGTTGGGGGTATCTTTAATCTGGCCGCCGTACTCCGAGATGCTGTCTTTGAGGAACAAACTGTGAAAAATTTTGAGTTGGTCACAGCGCCTAAGATACAAGCCACCATGCATCTGGATCAATGTTCGCGCAGTTTGGCCTCGGGTCGCGGTAATCCCGGCCAGACAAACTACGCTCTAGCCAACTCAAGCATGGAACGCATCTGCGAGCAGCGCCAAGCAGAAGGTTATCCCGGCATAGCTGTACAATGGGGTGCTATTGGTGACACTGGGCTCATTATCGAGCACATGGGCAACAATAACACTGTGATTGGTGGAACTCTGCCCCAGCGGATGAGCAGCTGCCTGCAGACATTGGATACGTTCATGCAACAGCCGCATCCTGTCCTCGCATCCATGGTGCTGGCCGAGAAGCGCAAAGCGGAGAATTCGAATCGCCAGAGTCTCATCTCCGCCATAGCGAACATAATGGGATTGCGCGATGTAAATAGCGTACAGGATAAGACGACACTCTTTGACTTGGGCATGGACTCCCTAATGAGCACGGAGATCAAGCAAACACTAGAGCGAAACTACGATCTGGTGCTGTCAGCACAAGACATTCGACAGCTAACCTTTATTGCGCTGAAGCAAATTGATAGCCAAGAAGCTCAAGGTAAGGCCGTAAGCTCAGATGCAGTTACTCCAAAGGCGGCATTAGCGGCGTCCAATACCAATAAGACCGGTCGGACGACCATAGCCCAAACGGATGAAACTCGCAAGGTATTCGCCAAGGAAGTATTACCCCTGGACGTACTTGTGCGTCTGCATTCCATGGCAACGAAGGCTTGCAATGAGCCAGCAGTGTTCTTCCTTGCTCCGATCGAAGGCTTCACAATAGCCATCGAAGCCCTGGCCGCCTCACTCACATGCCCCGCCTACGGGCTGCAGTGCACAGAGGAAGTGCCCCTCGACTCAATTGAAGCCTGCGCCGCCTACTATCTGCAACAGATACAGAAGCTGCAGCCACGTGGCCCCTACAACATTGTGGGTTACTCCTACGGTTGTCTCCTCGCCCATGCTATTGGCGTGGCGCTGGAACAGCGTCGATTTGGCGTCAAAGTCATTATGCTGGACGGTGCACCCACAATGGCCAGTGGCTACGTGCAGGAGGCCAAAAAGCAGACTGACGACTTGAACCGCCAGCAATCAATGACACTGGCCTACTTTGGTGCACTGCTCGCAGATGTGAAGTACAACCAGGTGGGTCTAAGCAACCTTATTCTCTCTTGCTGAACACTACTCACTCCTAATACTCAACGTATGCAGCTTCTGCAATTGCTGGAGGGCGTCAAGACGTGGCCCTTAAAGCTGGACAAGCTGGCGGATACTTTGGCATCGCACACTCAACAAACCAAGGAAGTGGTGAGTTAACTATGCACTCTTAAAGTAGTAGTAGCTATCTGAATCTTGATTAGCAAAAAAGTATATATTTAAAATAATATTATGTATTACATAAAGTAAACTTAAATTCCTTCCTTCTTCTTTCGTTAATGGTTTCTCTGTTTCGCAAATATCTAAAAATAACACTTAAGTAAATTAAGTGACCATTTTTGGTACATTTCGTATATCCAAATTTTAACTACCACTTTCAGTCGTCATTCTATTCACAAACAATAAATATTTACAGATCAAGAAAGCCGCCTGTATGTTCAAACAGAAGCTATTGCTCTCGGAGAGCTACAAGGGAGCAAAGCAGCTAAACAGCGATGTGGTGCTTATAAAATCCGCGGAGCACAATGCAATCATGTTGCAGGATGATTACGGTCTCAAGGAGGTAAATTATTTACATATACGATACAGACGAATAACGTAAAAATGTTAACCTGTCGATCTCTGCAGATTTGCAGCGCCCAGATCGATATGCACGTTGTGGCAGGCACCCATCGAACATTCCTCAAGGAAGCCCAAACGTTACAGATCATCGAGCGGGTTTTACAAAAAGAGTCTGCTTAATCGCTTCGCGTGTTGTTGACATAGTTTTACACGTCGATTGCGTACACAACTAATGTAGTCACTTTTAATTGTACATTTAAGCATTTAACAAGTTTAATTTGTTGTACATATTAAATTAATTTCTTTAATTTCTTAACTCGTGTTCCGCTGAGGATTCAGTTTCAGATAGGTTCATAGTCAGATTTGCCTCGATTATTACGATTATATGTTCATGTCCCATAAATAACATAAATAACAAAAACACTCTAAACTCATTCATCTATTTAATCAGCTTTACTCTGCGGAAGCAAGATACATGCACATACATTTATAAATATGCATGCACAGTGCAAATGCGTAGTGCTATTGAGAAAATGTGGTGCAATTCTGATGTATGCCGATATTCAACTGTGCATTTATCGCTTTCCGTTCTATTATCGGCGTTAATTTCAAAGTTCCTAAAAAATGATAAAGAGAATGAAACTGTTATTTAGGGCACTCTAACAACAGCTCATTAACTTAACAGACGAGCCGCACTGCATTGAAAGGTTAACAGAGAGCAAGAGCTTTCTGTGCTTATCTCGTTTCACATTGCTCTCTGCTGCGCACTGAAGAGAAGCTTTTGCAGCGACTAACACCAACCGCTGTAGTCGTATAAAAGCCACCGCTCACCTGATGCCGCGACTATTCGTTATTCACATTTCGTCGTAGGTCGCACAAAAGTTTACGGTATTTTCATACCATAAACGGATCCGACATTAAAACTGTTTCGCAGCAAAGTGTAAAAGAAAAATTGCTCTAAAGAAGAACAAATAATTAAAACACATTGCTGTTCAACGAAAAGTGCTTAACAGTGATACAAAATAGACGGGAACAATTGTCAACTGTGTATAATAAATATATGCACAGCTAATTGAGTAGCTAACGGTTTTTTTTAGCCAGCAGTAAGGACCGACTGCCCAAAAAAAAAACCCTTGCCGCCTACCAACACCAATCGCATTACCAAAAGTGGTTGCCGCTTGTCTCAACAAAACAGCTGTCGAGGAATCGCCTGATTTTTAGGTATGTATTCTGCACGCATGCACACAGCACAAGCAAACATACGTATGTATACGGGTGTATACGCTGTAGCTGTAATACTCATGTGTGTGTGTGTGTGAGTCAAAAAGAAGGAGAAAGGGTAACAACAAAAAAACGCCTAACGCCGGTTTTGTGCAGAATTAAATTTTGATTTAAATCTGGTTTTAAATTTTAATTTAAAAAATATTAATAATAAATTAGGAATTTAAATATGGAATATTATAATATAAGTAAGTGACTTTCCGACCTTTGGATAATTTTTTTTTTAAATATGCAAATACATGTAATATATAAATTGCCTAAAAATTTTCGGTTGTTATATTGAAATGATTATACATATTTTTTTTTTATTGTACAAATGAAGTCAAAATTCCCGAAAATGTTGTGGTAGACCTTTGGCAAGATTGCGATTGGCTTCATTCTTTTGATGGCTTTGATAGGGTTTCGCATACTAATTGGACAACTTGCTTGATGATTTTTCTATGATTTCTGTAATAAGAGAAAGTAATAATGTGAGTGACAGAGTTGATTGGGAATTTTCCTAATCTACATACAGACCAATATATATAAGTGAATCAGTAGATAGATACATGTTAATTTAAATGCACTAAAAATGTTGTAAATAAAGAACCGCTATCAACGCACTTAGCGTATTCGAGTTAATCACCCTACTTTAATTTCGCTTATCACCTTGGTAATGAACTTGAGGCGCGCCCCTCGCTTGGCTCAAATGGAAATTGGATGTGGGTGTGGGTGGATAATATGATGGATGGCTTGCCTATTCTGCACATTAACAGTATATTCATTTGTATGTTTTTAGGTAGGTTTCCCCATAATCGATAAGTGTGAAAATAGAAGCAAGTGCATAAATAAATAACATTAAGAACTGGTGATTTGGGGAACTTAACAGTGACTAGCATTGCGCTGAACCGTTTTGTTTACATTGCATTGTTTATTTATTGAGTGACGCAATTTTGAAAATCAATATGCCTAGATAGGTAGAAGTATGTAATTAATGTAAAAGGATATGCGAATATCGCGTCTATGCAAACAACAAATCGAACGAACAAACAGCAGCAGCAGCAATAATACAGATGACGCCGCTCAACTAACAAAAATGTATATACAAATGCTGCTTAAATGAACTTGGAAATCACGCCACCTTATCTCACTCTCCACAAATTGCTGATGAACACGCGTTGCGTTAATGTTAGTGTATGTGTGTAAGTGTATGGGTATGATTTTTGCCGGCTGATGCCGAAATCATAGCGTCTCTTCTGTTATTCTCCCTCCATTCTTATGTACGTATGTGTATAATGATGCATACATATGTATGCATGCTGAGGAACTGTTCTTATTGTCCATGCTTTCTACCGGAGGCAAACAAACATGACAAACCACTGGTTTAGCTTAACTAACTTTTTCTTTTATTGTGTCATTCTCATTCTGCACATCGTACGAGTTTTGTCGGCGAATAAGAAAGCAGCGTGCAAAACGCTATTACTGTGTTTGCCTTAGTGTTGGTGAGCGTGTCAGCTGCGACTCATGTTGTCATTATAACATTTTTTTTGTTGCACTGTTAAGTTGAATACACACTCTGATATGCTTGTGGGTTGTATATACATACATTTCTTCATATTATTGTATACGTTGTGGGCTTATACATAATGTTGCCGCGCACTGTTAGCCACACAATAATCACGCCACAAACATAGCAGAGAGCAAATGTCGTTGCACGCGCAGCTTCTCCAGAAATCACCTGATTTTCAGTTACTTTCGTCTAAAAAATGTTCATTCGACCGGCCGGGCTGCTGCCATAGCTTTTTGTGAGAAACCAACATTGATGAAAAGCTTTGCATTAGTAACAGTAGCATTAACAGCGACTGTATTTGTACAGTTTTACTGTTGCCACCACTGTAAATGAGCTTATTACACATTTGAAATACTTTTCAGTTGATAAATTTGTAAACTCTAGCTATGTGAATAATCGAATTCTCTTAATCATATTGTATTAAATATATATCTGTACAGCCCTGCATTCTAAATACATGTAAAAACCCAGAAATTGACATATACGTGCCAATTATCATGAACGTAACACATCAAAAATATCACTAATTATTAATTTCAACAGCTTACGACTCAAGTTTGGTACTTCAAATTAAGAAAATATGAATAGATCTAATTTCCCATAGTAATTAACATATTTTCAGGGTGTTTTGTAAACAAAACACTGCTGGCCACGAAATAAATAGAACTACGATCAATACATAAATTTCTAGAGCTGAGTGTTTGTTTTATTTTCGCACTTTCTCTTCGAGTCAAAGCTTATATCGTTAGTCTCTTTTTTGATATATAAATAGCTAAAATGATTGTAATTTGCAAACCATTAAAATATGCAATGACTTCGTTTTTTTTTCTTTTAATAAAAAACAATGAAAGTATACAAAACTCTTAAAAATTAAAGATCTCTTTAAATATGATGGTTCGGTTTTCTTTAAATTGAAAATTAAAAAAAGTTATCTTATAGAGAAAAACTAACTAGATAATTGTTATTATACCCTGACATGGATAATTATAATTTTGTTATAAATTGTATACATCAAATTGGTCGAAAATTTATTTATTGCATGGAAAAAATTTTGTCATATTTATTAACCCCGAACTCAGCAAGTTGAAAGAAATAATACTTTTATAGATATTCAAAAGTGATTTAGTGTTCACACAAATAAAATGCTCAGTTCAAAATTCGAATTATAATAAACGTACATATTTTTTTCGAATTATAAAAAAATTGAATTTTTAGAAGACAATTTTCGAGTTATAAATGTTGTATGAGATCCGAGTTAGAGAAGAGACTGTTTTAATGTATTATATTAGATTATCATTTATATTAATTTATTAGCAATATAAAAACTAAAACTATTTTAAATTTTTTTTTTTAGACGCTAAAAGTTTAAGAGTCGTGGATCATCAAACTGTTGCGCTCAATAATCAAAATAATCACAATCCGAGCCCTTCCGCTGTACAAAACGGTAACGGTAAAAGTGCCCGTGCCCTTCGTCGGCGCCGCCGTCGCAATAAGAAGCAACAAAATTCGCAACAACCTGACTCCTTCGAGGAGCCACCCACTGCGCAGCTAACACCTAGCACTTCCGCTTGCAATCCTGCAACGAGTCATCATCATACCCTAACAGGCAACCACACGAACAACAATAAAAGCAACGACAGCCAGAAGATGCCAGCCCGTTTCGCCGAGGAAGTGATCACTGCTGAGCCAGCGTCGCGTACTGCCCCCCAATTGGACCTGGGTGGTGGACACTATGCGCCGCGTCAGCAGGCACTAAATGAGGAGATTGCCATCACTGGCTTTTCCGGCCGTCTGCCCGAGAGCTCCAACATCGAAGAGTTCAAGCAGAATCTGTTCAACGGCGTCGACATGGTCACCGATGAACCCATACGCTGGGAGCGCGGTAAGCTTTAACACTTAATAAGATAGTTGATATATTTATAATAGCCACTTTACAATTGCTGCAGGTCTCTATGGATTGCCGGACAGGATGGGCAAAATCAAGCATGCCGATCTGGAGAATTTCGATCAGCAATTCTTTGGTGTCCATCAGAAGCAGGCCGAGTGCATGGATCCCTTGCTGCGCATTATGCTCGAATTGACGCATGAGGCAATCATTGATGCTGGTATAAATCCCACAGATTTACGTGGATCCCGCACTGGTGTCTACATTGGTGTTTCAACATCAGAAACGGAGCAGCACTGGTGCTGTGATCCGGATCGTGTCAATGGCTATGGATTGACGGGCTGTGCACGCGCCATGTTCGCCAATCGAATCTCGTTTGCATTCGATTTCAAGGGACCGAGCTACAGCATTGACACCGCCTGCTCGAGCTCCCTGTACGCATTGGAGCAGGCTTTCTCCGATATGCGCGAGGGCAAGATAGATAATGCACTGGTCGCTGGCGCTGGCATCATTCTGAAACCCACCATGTCGCTGCAGTTCAAGCGACTAAACATGTTAAGCGTCGATGGCAGCTGCAAGGCGTTCGATGAGTCGGGCAATGGCTATGTCCGATCCGATGGCTGTGTTGTGCTGCTGCAGCGCACCGCGGTAGCCAAGCGTGTGTACGCCTCTATTCTGAATGTGCGCACGAATACGGATGGGTACAAGGAGCAGGGCATCACATATCCCATTGGCAGCATGCAGAATCGTTTGATACGGGAGACCTACGAGGAGATCGGACTCCATCCCAACGATGTTGTATATGTGGAGGCTCACGGCACTGGCACCAAAGTGGGTGATCCCCAGGAGGTTAACTCCATTACGGATTTCTTCTGCAAAAATCGTACCACACCGCTGCTGATTGGTTCGGTTAAATCCAATATGGGTCACTCAGAGCCGGCGTCTGGTGTTTGTTCCGTTGCAAAGATTCTGATTGCAATGGAGGCGGGCATTATACCCGCCAATTTGCACTACAACAAACCCAATCCGGATCTTTATGGTCTGGTCGATGGTCGCCTTAAGGTTGTCGACAAGAATCTCCCATGGAATGGTGGCATCATTGGTCTTAACTCTTTTGGCTTTGGTGGCGCTAATGCTCATGTCATTCTCAAATCGAATCCCAAGCCAAAGACCATAACACCAAAGAATGGGGCACCCAAGGTAGTGATTGCATCCGGCCGTACATTCGAGGCCGTACAAGAGATGCTGGAATCCGCCGCGGATCACAACGATGACGATGAGTATCTGCAGTTAATCAACGATATTCATTCGAAGCCCATTCCATTGCACTATTTCCGTGGCTACACTGTGGTCAGCAACAAGGGATCGCTGCAGCGTGAAGTGGTTGAGTCTAGTGACGTGAAGCGTCCAGTTTGGTATGTCTATTCGGGCATGGGCAGTCAATGGGCAAGCATGGCCAAGGATTTGATGCAAATCGATGTGTTTGCCAAGTCAATTCAGCGTTGCGCTGATGTTTTGAAGCCCGAGGGTGTCGATCTAATTGAGGTGCTTACCCGCTCCACGGACAAGAGTTTTGAGAACATTCTCAACTCGTTCATCTCAATTGCTGCCATGCAGGTGGCGCTGACGGATCTGCTCACGTCTCTCAACATTCATCCCGATGGCATTGTTGGTCATTCGGTGGGTGAACTCGGCTGTGCCTATGCCGATGGTTGCTTCACTCCGGAGCAGACCGTTCTGGCCGCCTACTGGCGTGGCAAGAGCATCTTGGACACACAGCTGCCCAAGGGTAAGATGGCTGCCGTCGGTCTCAACTGGGAGGAGGCGCACAAGCTGGTGCCCAGCGATTGTTTCCCCGTCTGCCACAACAGCGAGGACAATTGCACAATTTCCGGACCGGAAGAATCTATCGAGGCCTTTGTTTCCAAACTCAATACCCAGCAGATCTTTGCGAAGGCTGTAAATAGCAGTGGCTATGCATTCCACAGCAAATATATCGCTGATGCTGGTCCCAAGTTGCGTAAGAGCCTGGAGAAGATTATACCCAATGCGAAGAATCGCACTGCACGCTGGATCAGCACCAGCATTCCCGAATCCGCATGGAACACCCCGGTTGCCATCCAATCATCGGCCGCCTATCATGTGAACAATCTGTTGTCGCCCGTGCTCTTCCATGAGGCACTGCAGCATGTACCTAAGAATGCCATCTCCATTGAGATTGCACCACATGGCCTACTCCAGGCGATTCTGAAGCGAGCTCTTGGCCCGGATGCCACCAACTTGAGTCTGGTCAAGCGCGCCCACGAGAACAATGTGGAATTCTTGCTTAGCAATGTGGGCAAGCTTTATGCAGCGGGTGCTCAGCCACAAGTACTAAACGTGGTGCGACCCATTAGCTATCCGGTGGGACGTGGTACTCCCATGTTGAACTCAAAGATCGGCTGGGATCACACACAGAAATGGCTGGTTGCCAAGTTTGGCAAGGAGACCAGTTCGGGTGAGACCATTATTGAAATTGATCTGTCCAAGGAGGAGGATGCCTTCCTCGCCGGACATACCATCGATGGACGCATCCTGTTCCCGGCAACCGGTTACATGACACTCGCCTGGATGACATTCGCTAAGATGCGTGGCGGCGAATTCCATAAGACGCCAGTTGTTATGGAGAATCTGGTGTTCCATAGGGCTACGATTTTGAATAAGAGCGCCGTTGTCAAGTTTGGCATCAATTTCTTCGATGGCACTGGCAACTTTGAGATCTGCGAAAGTGGTAGCTTGGCCGTCTCTGGCCGGATCAGCATACCGGAAAGCATTGATATGGAGGAACTGCCTCTGGATCCCCAGACACCCAACACCGCAGCCAAGCAGCTGGTCACCAACGATGTGTACAAGGAGTTGCGTCTCCGTGGCTACGACTATGGTGGAATTTTCCGAGGCATTGTCAACTCGGACACCTGTGCCTCTGTCGGCAATCTGCAGTGGGTGGAGAACTGGATCAGTTTCATGGATACTATGCTGCAGTTTAGCATTCTTAGCAAGAACTTGCGTGAGCTCTATTTGCCCACCCGCATAGAGAAGGCAGTGATTAATCCGCTCAAGCATTTGGAGCTGATCAACGGATTGAGCAAAGAATCACAGTCGAATGTTGGTGTGCCAGTCTACTGGTATAATGACATTAATGTTATCAAGAGTGGCGGCGTGGAGCTGCGTGGCCTGAAGGCTTCACTGGCTCAGCGTCGTCCCAACAGCCAGAGTCCACCCACCTTGGAACGCTACTGTTTTGTGGCCAATGAGAACGTTGCAGAATTGAACGAGGACGTGGCCATTCAACTGATCATCGAGAACTCGAGTGGCGCCGTCAAATTGAAGGGTGTCGAGTTAGCCAACGGACGCAATCCTGATGTACTGATGGCTAATAATTTGCTGGAGATCATTGAGGGTGAACCGGTGCTTACTGGCGATGTGGCTGTTGTCACATCCAACAATAACGAGGAGCTTATTGCCAACACCTTGGGAGAGTCGGGTGTACGCGTCATTGCCAAGGATGTGCTTAAGGAGCCCGTCGAGCAGAACTGTCACTTTATCTTTGGCATTGATATACTGTCCCGTCCGGATACATCGACTTTAAAGAATAGCATTGCCAGCATTCGCGAGACCGGTTTCCTCATTTTTGAGGAGGGTCTAGCCACGTACACGAAGACGGGACGTGCCCTCCTAGAGAAATTCGGTTTCATTGCTGTGCAGGAGCAGACGCTGGGCGGTACCCGTGTCCTCGTCCTGGCCCGACGAGGCGTTGACCTGAAGCAACGTAAATCGGTTGTCGTACAGGTCACGGAACAAAACTTTACCTGGGTAGATGATCTTAAGGCTGCCCTGGCAACAGCTGCCACCGAGGAGCAATATGTTTATGTCGTTTGCCAGAATGAGGAACTCTTTGGTGCCATTGGCCTGATGACCTGCATCAAGAATGAAAATGGTGGCAAGCTGGCACGCTTGGTATTCGTGCAGGATGCAGTATCCGGGAAGTTCTCTGTGACGGCGCCATTGTACCAGAAACAGCTGGAAAAGGATCTGATCTCGAATGTGCTCAAGAATGGCAAATGGGGCACCTTCCGTCATCTGAAGCTGGAGAAGCAGCAGGCTACTCTTCAAGTGGAGCACGCCTATGTGAATGCATTGGTCAAGGGTGACTTGGCTTCCCTGAAATGGATTGAGGGCGCCAAGGTCGATACGACCACCAAGAAGGACATTGAGATCTGCACCGTTTACTATGCACCCGTTAATTTCCGTGATGTGATGCTGTCCTCCGGCAAATTGGCAGCGGATGCTCTGCCCGGCGATCTGGCTGAGCAGGATTGCGTTTTGGGTCTGGAGTTTGCCGGTCGCGACACAACCGGACGCCGTGTAATGGCCATGGTGCCGGCCAAGTCACTAGCAACTACCTGTCAGGCCAGCAGGCGAATGATGTGGCAAATTCCGGATAAGTGGACCATGGAAGAGGCCTCAACGGTTCCCTGTGTCTATGCAACCGTCTATTATGCCCTCCTTGTGCGTGGACAGATGAAGAAGGGTGAACGCATCCTCATCCATGCTGGTTCAGGTGGTGTGGGCCAAGCTGCCATTTCTGTGGCTCTCCATCATGGTCTAACAGTCTTCACAACTGTCGGCAGCAAGGAGAAACGGGAGTTCCTTCTGAAACGTTTCCCCAAGTTGCAGGCACGCAACATTGGCAATTCACGTGACACATCCTTTGAGCAGCTGGTCATGCGCGAGACAAAGGGTCACGGTGTTGATCTGGTGTTGAACTCACTGTCTGAAGAGAAACTGCAAGCATCCGTCCGCTGCTTGGGTTTGAACGGACGATTCTTGGAGATTGGCAAATTCGATTTGAGCAACAACAGTCCGCTGGGGATGTCCGTCTTCTTGAAGAACACCTCCTTCCACGGCATTCTGCTGGACAGTGTTATGGAGGGCGAAGAAGAGATGCAGAATCAAGTGGTCTCCCTCGTCGCTGAGGGTATCAAGAGCGGTGCAGTTGTGCCTCTGCCCACATCAGTGTTTAATGACAAGCAGGTGGAGCAGGCCTTCCGTTTCATGGCATCGGGCAAGCACATTGGCAAGGTCGTTATTAAGGTGCGCGATGAGGAGGATGGCAAGAAGACGCTGATATCCAAGTCGCGTTTAATTAACGCCATACCACGTACCTATATGCATCCAGAGAAGAGCTACATCCTGGTTGGTGGTCTCGGCGGCTTCGGCCTGGAGCTAACTAACTGGCTGGTGACGCGTGGAGCACGCCATATTGTCCTAACCTCACGCTCGGGCGTGAAGACCGGCTATCAGGGAATCATGATCCGTCGCTGGCAGGAGCGTGGCGTAAAAGTGGTAATTGATACCAATGATGTGACCACAGCCGCGGGAGCTAAGAAATTGCTGGAGAGCAGCAACAAGTTGGCCCTGGTTGGTGGTATCTTTAATCTGGCTGCCGTGCTGCGGGATGCCCTGATTGAGGATCAGTCGGCCAAGGACTTTAAGACCGTAGCCGATCCCAAGGTGACAGCGACCAAATTCTTGGATCAATATTCGCGAACCATCTGCACTGAGTTGGACTACTTCATCTGCTTCTCGAGCGTCTCATGTGGACGTGGCAACATTGGACAATCGAATTATGGCTTGGCCAACTCCGCCATGGAGCGTATCTGTGAGCAGCGACAGGTTAGCGGCTTCCCAGGCACCGCGATACAATGGGGTGCCATTGGCGACACTGGCCTCGTCCTGGAGAATCTCGGTGACAATGACACCGTCATTGGAGGCACCTTGCCCCAGCGTATGCCCTCCTGCCTGCAGACCATCGACCTATTCCTGCAACAACCGCATCCCGTCGTGGCCTCCATGGTCGTGGCAGAGAAACGCAAGTCGGATCAGTCTGCCGGTGTCAGTCTAATTGCGACCATATCGAATATCTTGGGTCTGCGTGATATTAAAAATGTTCAGGATGTTGCCTCCTTATCAGATCTGGGCATGGATTCGCTGATGGGCGCCGAAATTAAGCAAACCCTGGAGCGTAACTTTGACATTGTTCTGTCCACGCAGGAGGTTCGTCAACTCACATTTGGTGCGCTGAAACAAATGGATGGTGGTGCCGATGTGAAATCAGCAACACCTACAGCCACTGATGTTTCGGTTGCTGTGTCGCCAGCAAATGCCAAGCCTCCATCACGCACAGTTAGTCCACTAGGCGATGGCACTCAGGTGGTTTTCACCACACAGTTGATGCCCACCGAGGAAATTGTGCGCCTGGAGACGCTGGCTTCCTCAAATAGCAAACAGAGTCCAATTTTCTTCATTGCACCAATCGAGGGATATGCGAACGCATTGCAGCCACTGGCCAAAAGGGTCGAGGTGCCTGCCTACGGATTGCAATTCACCAACACAGTGCCCTTGGACTCTGTGGAGGCGGTTGCAAAGTTTAACATTAAACAGCTACGCACAGTGCAACCCAAGGGACCCTATAAGCTGGCCGGTTACTCCTTTGGCTGTCTGCTCACCTACGTGATGGCCGGCATTCTGGAGGAGACCAACGAAATTACCAATGTTGTGATGCTGGATGGTGCGCCCACCTATGTCAACTGGTTTACGAGCAGCTTCAAGCAGCGATACACAGTCGATGATGACAACAGCAAAAAGAGCTATGCCCTCGCCTACTTTGGTATTGTCTTGGCCAACATTGACTACAAATCGGTAAGTGTAATCGATTTTAATTTTAACCTGACCACCTATATCTAATGATTTTAATCCTTATTTTCGTTTCCAGCTGGTGCGTTTGCTTTTGGTGATACCCAACTGGGAGGAGAAACTCGAAAAGTTTGCTGAAATAATGAGTGTTGAAATTAACCAACCTGTGGAAACTGTAAGCACAACATTTCTAACGTCCTTTAACTATATTTTATTAATCCGTTATGCATCCCTTATGCAGATTAAAACGGCAGCAAGATTGTTTTACAAGAAACTGGAGTTGGCGGACAGCTTCAAGCCCAAGCTGAAACTCAAGTCAAAGGTGACGCTCGTTAAACCCACAGAGAACTCGGCCAAAATGGATGAGGACTATCGGCTCAAGGAGGTGAGTTAGCAGTAAAAAGTAAAAACCAAAACAAAATCCTTATCAATACTCACATCCCAATTTGCGTTTTCTTCAAGGTTTGCACGAAGCCCGTGGAAGTACACACAGTGGAAGGAAATCATCGCAGTTTCCTCATAGAAGATCAGTCCTTGGCGACGATTCAAAGTATATTGAAGCGACTATTCAATTAGTTACTTTGAGATACACTGGCAACAGACGCACATACACATAAACAATACTCATGCTCTCTATAATCCATATTGTTTGTATGGATACTGTCTAAATGGCGCTCGATTAATTAATAATGATATTAATATGCACAGCATTCCATCACAAATGAAATCACAGCACCCTGGTAGCACATTTAGTAAATGAATTTATATAATAATATTTAGCCTACAAGGAATGTCAAATATTTGAATCACTAATTTACATTTGGAATAGAGGAACATCATAATTTGTATATCAATCTATATAATCTTACATTGATTAACTGCCGTCTTGCCGTGCTTGTGGGCACACAGGTCCAAAAAAAAAGTGGCCACATGCTCGGCGATTCTAAGCAGTTTAACTTCATTCACAACTGACATTCCTTGAAAGCTAAAGCAACGGCAATGAACGTCCCAACTTACCAAATATATATATATGCTATATACCTATGTGCACATTCGGCGCATATTTTACTTTTAATTTGTAGCTTTAAGTCAAAAATGTGTAGTCTCGCGTATATAATGAGTTTCATTCTACGATATGTATATCCAAAAAGAAAACTGTTTGTTAATTTGATGTATAAAATAGTCGTATAAAATCACTCATGATTATTGAGGGTACATTTAAAGTCCATACACATATTTCTATGAGTAAATAAACACAACATTCCTAAATAATTGCAAGAAACATTGTTTGATTTAACTATCTAGAACATTTTACTAGTTCTTACTGATTATTATACTTTCTAGATGTCTGATTGATCTTCTCTCTTCTATCATATTAAAATATCTACATTGTATATATACAAATTGTAACTGAAAAGTTAATTGGAAGGTAAGAGTACATTTTTAAACCATTTTAAAGGGAATTCGGAGATAATGTGTTTCCAGAATCTATTTTCAAAAGTCGACGGAATTACTTATCTTTACTAACAGGACATAAACTAAAAATATATTTATCTAATCAACAAAATACCATCTTAGCTTGCAACACAAAATAAACCACAAATTTGTGTCAGCGGAAATTCGTAAAGCAATCGGCAACACCAATTGGAAATCCGCCTAAATAAATAGTCTACAGCTAGTTGAGCTGTGTTTATCTCTGTCTTTTGAAAACTATACATATTTGCACATATTTATTTGTTTATAGGTAAACAAACAAATTAGATTGCAAATTTAATTCTAGCCAAAATTATATTTTTGTTTTGTTTTATTTTATTTTGAACTACTAGTCATGAATTAATAAATGCGACAAAGCTCTAGGGGAAAACGTTAATTGCATAATAATTATCGTATTTACGCCATGCTGCCAAATAGCAAATAAACATCCAGTGCAGCTGAAGTCATTTAAATTTTAGTTT
Source organism: Drosophila trichaetosa (assembly GCA_035043205.1). NCBI lineage: Eukaryota > Metazoa > Arthropoda > Insecta > Diptera > Drosophilidae > Drosophila > Drosophila trichaetosa. Next base: position 19,091 of record JAWNNE010000140.1, read on the forward strand.
CCATGCCAAAGGCAAGTTAATTATAGCACAAAAGCCACTTTTTCGAAATAAAAAGCTCAGCACACTATGCATATACTCAGACAAAATAATTAGTAATATATGAAAGTTATGAAGTTATTGAATTAGTACATTTGTTAATTTTACCTGTGTGTTTATCTTGCGTATCCTTCTGCCTCAGCTTTCAAAGCCAACTTATTATTGTGGAATGCCTTAATAAATATTTAAAGTATTTCAGTTGCTGGTCATCATACATAATTATGCATTTTATTTGTAACTTGAAAACACGTGCATACTTACAATGCAGAATATTAAATAGAATCTATTTAAATTATTATTTGGTATGCCTGTTGACTGCACAATAACGGAAACAACCCATTTGATACCGACTATATTAAAGTGCTTTGTTTACTTTAATCAAATTTTACTCAACTATGTTTTGTACCGTTTAAAATTATTGGTACACTTATAATAATGAAATATAATTTTGTTTTGAAGTGTTAGTATTTTAGAATTGATAGTTAAACTTTGAATGTAATTGATCGAGCTTAAATTCAACTTATGTGTGAATGTGTAAGTGCAAATACGTCTATAGAGAAACATAATTTAAAAGATACATGTGCACTTCCATGCTTGCTAACAATCCGTTTACCACAATTCAATAACATACGCAATGACGATATGCGTTGGAATACGAAAGGAAAAGAAACTGGCGCAGTTTGAATTTTATTTGTGGTCCGGCTGCCCCAAGAGGACAACATCGATATGGCAAACAATGTCGTTGTCCTTAGGTAAGCAAATGTTTCCTGAAACCAAAGCAGCAATATCGCAACAAACCCAATAAGCGAAAGCACGTCAGGCGGAGAGAACAAAAGATGGGGTCAAATTTTAGCACTTGCCATGCATAATTAGACTTCCAGCATCATTGCTTTATAGAGAAAATGAGAAGAGTTAGCGCACTTTGTTGCCATTGAGCCAACTGGATCGTCAAGGATACTACAACGCGAACACTCGCTTTTTTCAAAATTAGCATATTGCTGTCTAGTCACAACAAGTGCACACCATTCCCAACCCCGTGCAAACCCATCTCCCAACTTTTGGGCACGATTTGTGGAGCTTGGTGTGTTTCACTGAAACGGAAGGAGAAGAAAAAAAACCCTTTTGCTTTTAACACACCAGGAGGCAATTGATTTTCCGCTTGTGAACTGGCATGCGTTATAATTGGCGCTCTGGCGGGTCCCGTCGTACCAGCCGCCCAGATCATCGTAGGAAACTCCATAACAACATGGAGCTCTATGGAATAACACTGAAATTTGAAACAAATTAGCAATACAAATGAAGTCCTGGATTAAAAGGTTAATAACGAATCGGCTGAATTCACACTTCCCTTAATTTGTGGCTAATTGAGTATGAGCCCATTACGACTTTAGAATGCATAACCGCTGGGCTAATGTAT
>JAWNNE010000144.1:0-16078 GCA_035043205.1 Drosophila trichaetosa
GGGCAAATCGAAGATGGTGAGGAGCAGCGCTTCCGCCTGATTACGCAGCTCTGGCTTGCTCATATACAAACTGGTACACTTGACAATTGTATCGCAAAGCAGTTGCAGCAGGCACTCACTGCCCAGTTGCACGATGACGTAGCTTATCTCACGCTGTTTCGCCATCATCTCCAACGGTGGCAGTCTCTTTTCGGCCAATAGTTGACCCACAGCCAATTCATATGCGGCCTTTAGCAGAGTCATTTGCTTTTGCTCCAACGTATTCTCTTTATTGATCACGCCGTACAGCTGGCACAAATCATGCCGGCGCTGCGGCACACACCACAAATAGCTGCTGTCCAGCATCAACGGTTGCAGCAGCGTTCGACCAGTTGCACGATCGATCGTAGATGCATTCTGCTTTACCACATCCAGCAGCAATCCATTAAATATCAGAGATTGCAGTCGCTGCATCATTAGCACTTTGCCCATGTTGCGCGTCTCGGTGACATTTGACACATCGATGCTGTTGCAGAAGCTCTCTTTAATTCGTGCACAATGCCGCCCAGTCACTGCACATGGTGACCGGGCATGTGCGCGCCTAGCTGAGCAAACGATTTGATCACCTCAACAATCAGCTCGATCGGTTGCCAATTGGTAGTACAGTGCTCCAGCTCCAGCCGCTTTAGTTGGTTCAAGCAGGCAGCTAGCAGCAGACTCAAAGCGCTGGAAATACGCAATCGTAGATTCGTAGATTGCCTCCCCATCCGATTCAATACACTTGGCATAATGGATTGTCCTGGTGCGCTTGCCAATGCGATGCTGCATCAGCTTAATAATCGTAAGAAGGCACGATTTAATGTGAAACAATGTTTCTGACGATTGCTGCAACTTTTGCATGTGCAGCAAGTGGAGGTACATGTTCGGCGTCTGCAGCAGATACTCAACGGGATAGTCGCATACTTTGATTTGTATATTGATCAATTGCTGCTGCATCTGCTGATCGTTTTCCACTGTTAGCCCATCCACAATGGTAACCATTGTGTCTAAGTCGTTTAGGCCAGCGCGTGACCAAGCTGTTTCATAGTCTTCAGCCTGCAGATGGAAGCCATCGACTGAAAATGCCATTTCGCTAGTGCTGCTCTGTGATTCACCTGCAAAAACAGCAACAGAGTAGAACATCTTTTTATCAGAGCAGAGGGAACAACATATATTGATTTTCGTGTTACCTGAACTATTGTATACAAACAGGCTTTATTTTATCTAGCAGTTTAATGCAATGTTCTTTCGACAGACTACGCAATATTTGTCGTATTTTAACAACTCTGTTTGGAATCAGCGGTAAGGAATCTTGCGTACAATCACATCGCAGTAGTCGGAGTACATCAGCTCGAGCAACAGGAACAGGACGCGATCGGGGGCTGTTGGTGGTGTGAAGCCAAGCCAGCGGATCAGTTGCTTTACCAGAAACACCGGCTTAAAGTTGATTGCATCTCCATGATGCAAGCAGCGCATGAGACATGTTTCAACATGTTCGAATTTCCAGTGATTCATTTGTCAAGGCTTGGGGGAGCAATTCGATCTCTTTCGCCGATGTTGACATCTTGCGACTCTTTTATCTGTTAAGATTTCACACCGTGAGCATGATTCAAACAGTTTGCTGCACTTACTAGTTGTGGTCTCCTTATTTTGCATCAATCAAAGCATTCTTTGCATTTGCCAAGCGCATTTTGAAGCGTCGTCAACTTTTCCGCTTATAATAAAGCCAGCAATTGTTTTCGCCGCCGTTGTTTTAAACTGCGCTGTTACTTTACACAGCAATCATTATTGCGCTATGCTCATTATTGCGTTAATGTTCCGCGCACGAATTCAAACAGATACTTAAAAGCACGGTTTTGGTAAATGAACTATGTTCAAGTACCATACTAACAACTTGTAAATTTTTTTCTGTCTGGCAGCAGTTGGCGGGAGTTTAAATCATTGAGGCAATCAACCGTATCTTCATTACTTTGAAATGAGGAGTGTAATATAATATTCCTCTTCGCTCTCATTTTGATCTTTCTGTACATACAACATACATATTTACAAGCCATAAGAGATGAATCTGATTTTTTTTTATAAGAACTATGTCTTTGAAACTTGGGCATATATAAAATCTTAGCTGGATCTTTTCATCGTCCTGCAGAATATGGCGTAATATGTAAAGAAGGACAGCGTCTGCTAACTGTTCTGTCTTGCGTATGCGAATCCGGAGCCAAACTCTTAATGCTGACCAACAGCGATTACACCTTCACCAGTAAGATCAAGACGTATTTGTTTAAAATACCACACGGCTCGACTGTCGATGGGCCACAACGCGACTAAATGAGCAACTTCGATGTGATTGTGGTGGATGCGAGCAAGCCGTTGTTCTTCGATGAGGGCTCTGGGCTGCATCAGGTGAATACGAAGACGGGTGGCCTGAAGATTGGCACGCACATTGGTCCGTTGTAGCCAGGGCAGGTTCATCAAGTTCATCAATGCCATGGGCAAGAATATGCTATAGTCGAAGAAGATACGCGGCTGGCATACATTCCTCATTGTGCCGCACCTGGTCCATGAGCTGAACGTGTGTACGGACGAGTGCCAGTTGTTCGCGGAGCTACAGAGTCTGGACGTTAAGCTGGCTCATCATCAGCGGCCATTAAGGATGCCAGTAGCATCATTATCGCCTCCAAGCCCAGCTCGGCACTGCGCAACGACTATAGTGTGTCCATCAGCAGCAGCAGCAAACGCGGTAGTCAATGCTGCCAAGGATGTCAAAGATGCCAAGGATGCCAAGGATACCAAGGAAGCCAAGGACGCCAAAGATGGCAAGGGCTGCAAGGACTTGCATCGCGCTGTGAGTTATAATAGTAAATAGATATATGAGCATTTCCAGGAGCCACACCCATTACAGTCGTACGCCATAAAAATTGAGAAAACAAAAGAAAAGTCCACTTCTTGTGCTTAATTTTGTTGAATAGCACTTTCGGTTTTCGTTGAAAAACTGGCAGTTTATTCTTAAATACGGATTGTTACTTTAAAGTTTGTAATAGTATTTAAATATAGTCAAGTCTATGGAACAGCAGAAAAATGAATTTAATTTTACAATTCGTATACCCTGAATGCAAAAACATGCAAAACATGCTCTGCCTTAAAGAAATACATTTAACAGCTGATCAGTAGCGAGCTCTGTCGACTTACATTAAATTTATTTTTATAGTTTATCATTTTACCTAATGTATAATTTCGTTTTTGATTTGATATTAAATATTTTTTTTCTCGCTTATGTCAGCTTTCTGTTTATATTCCGAAATATATATTTACGTGTTTGAAGCAATTATTTATTTAAACTGAGTTCTATTTACAGAGGTATTTCGTGCACACGCGCCCATCTACGCCCACTGTGGTGACTCACACCCACGACAAGGACTACTCGGAGGATGGCCAGCATTTAGAGCAACTGCAACGAGAGCTCCCCTCTTTGCGAAGATCAACGCAAATTAGGGTTTTTACTACTTTTTTTGCGTGCTGAGCTGATTTACTCTCTGTCCGTCCGTTACTTGCGTTGCGAACTAATCGCCCAATTTGATACTTTATATTTGCGGGAGTGAAACATTATATCAATATTCAGGCTGCGTTGCAAACATTTATTTATCATAGTTCGATTGAAAAACGTAGCATAATTTATTGATTTTGACGCGTTGAGAATGGTGACTGTTGGCCGAAATAACTTCGTGTTGAGATTTTGAAACGAAACCATTAATTTAAGAACCCACCATTTGCTGATATTAGCAGTCAGTTCAACATTTAAAATTGTAAAGCACATACACATTTGTACTTGGTTGTTTTGTTGGAAGTGGGAATTCAGCGATAATAACTCGAGCGACTCAAAGAGCTTCTCAAGCAAATCTCTCAGTTCGATAGCAAAGGGCAACTTTTCCAACGCATCCTTTTGCTTATCCGCTAGATAATCTGACAGCATGATTAATTGCTTTTGTAGTTTTGTGCCTCGCAACATTGCCTTACATTTGGCACAGAAGCCGAACAGCTTCCAGAGACAAAGCACCACCAGATGGTGCTCCACATAGGAATCGATGTTTGTATCACATCCATCCTGTACTGGCTGTAACACAATGTACCTCAATGGCGACCAACTGCATCCGGTTGCCATTGGAAAAACACATGTTGCGCAGAATGCGGAGGCAGCGCAGCCGCAGGATGCACAGTGGGGGGTTGCGCCGTACGGCATTGAGCAGTGAGTCGAAATGACAGATCTTAAAGCCGTGCTCATATCGGGAGAATATCTCCCAAAAGGCCAGCCAGCCAAGACGCACCTCTGGCTTCACCTTGGTCGCATTGCAGCATCGGCCGCTTGCCGGCAGTACCCTATCAAACATGTCCAGGACACGCATCTTGCTCAGACACAGGCGACCCTCGATGCAGGAGCAGCAATTGATCATCACTCGCAGCGCGGCGTCAATAATTGAGTCCGCATGAGAATTGTCGGCGGTTGCCTCCTTTTTGGTCGTCTCGTGTTCGGCGACGCGCACCATTAGCTGGAGCGGTCATGTGTTTGAGCATAATTGAATGCGAAATCCAGGGCCACAAGCGTAGCAGGACACGCACCAAACAAGTGGCTAGTTGGGGATCCGTGATGACAGCATGCGACGCACTGTGCCAGTTCATCAGCATGTTGAGCTTCACGAGAAGATTGTTGATAATATTGCGCGTCTTGTGGACACCCACCCGCCTCACATAGACGGTGGCATTGCCCACGGTGGCATCGTCGAGGAATGTCTCCAACAGGTGGAGAACTCGTTGCATCAGCTTGCAGCTAGCTGCCATGTCTGTCACTTGGGACGACAGCATCACTCTTTGTTGGTGGATGCAGGAAGCTGTATTTGCCGTTCGGATGGTGCAGCTCAAAAAGCCGATCCATCCGATTATCGAGTTGAGAAGTTCCGGGTCTTCTTGGATAGCTTTCTATTGCTTGTTTCGGATTAGTTGGCGTTTTTGATTTAGATTTTTTTTGTTTCGCCATGCGTTTCAAGCTCAGCATTTGAAGTTGTTTGTTCAAGGTGTTTTCCCTGTCACTGACCGTGATCGTGTCCGTGTCCATGACCGTCTCCCCGTCATCTTCGTCCTCATCACCAGTGTCGTCCGCATATTCTTCAAATATGACAAGTATATTCAGTTCCTCTTTGGAATTCAGCACCTTAGCAAGCAGCAACGATAGCGTTGCCAGTGCATATTGCTGTACAGTTCCGTGGACAAAGTCCGAACTTAAGCCATACATGATCAGATCACAAAGCACATTGGGTTGCGAGCGAAACAGACAGAGATATTTATAGGTGTCTTCATCCTTCAAGAAGACCATTAGCAACTTAAGGAGTTCAATGAGATGATTTTCTGGCACAGGCAACTGCTGATCGAGCACAATGTTCATCAGCGAGTAGTAGCCATCGATCAGCAACGTGTCGCGACAGATGCTACGCTGTATAAACTGAACGTTGTGCTGATAGCACAGTGAGTAGAGACGACAGATATTGCCAGCGCACAGATCCATATAGGCTAAATGGTTTGTCATCTCGGTCTTTGGCATTTTCATAACATCGCTGATTAGAAAGGAGCAGTGATGTCTGCTTGCACATTTCGAGAGAGTATTCGGTGAGCAGCATCGACAATCGCACGGTCATGTGTTTGAGCATAATTGAATGCGAAATCCAGGGCCACAAGCGTAGCAGGACGCGCACCAAACGAGTGGCTAGTTGGGGATCCGTGATGACGGCATGCGACGCACTGTGCCAGTTCATCAGCATGCTGAGCTTCACGAGAAGATTGTTGATAATATTGCGCGTCTTGTGGACACCCATCCGCCTCACATAGACGGTGGCATTGCCCACGGTGGCATCGTCGAGGAATGTCTCCAACAGGTGGAGAACTCGTTGCATCAGCTTGCAGCTAGCTGCCATGTCTGTCACTTGGGACGACTGCATCACTCTTTGTTGGTGGATGCAGGAAGCTGTATTTGCCGTTCGGATGGTGCAGCTCAAAAAGCCGATCCATCCGATTATCGAGTTGAGAAGTTCCGGGTCTTCTTGGATAGCTTTCTATTGCTTGTTTCGGATTAGTTGGCGTTTTTGATTTAGATTTTTTTTGTTTCGCCATGCGTTTCAAGCTCAGCATTTGAAGTTGTTTGTTCAAGGTGTTTTCCCTGTCACTGACCGTGATCGTGTCCGTGTCCATGACCGTCTCCCCGTCATCTTCGTCCTCATCACCAGTGTCGTCCGCATATTCTTCAAATATGACAAGTATATTCAGTTCCTCTTTGGAATTCAGCACCTTAGCAAGCAGCAACAATAGCGTTGCCAGTGCATATTGCTGTACAGTTCCGTGGACAAAGTCCGAACTTAAGCCATACATGATCAGATCACAAAGCACATTGGGTTGCGAGCGAAACTTCAGACAGAGATATTTATAGGTGTCTTCATCCTTCAAGAAGACCATTAGCAACTTAAGGAGTTCAATGAGATGATTTTCTGGCACAGGCAACTGCTGATCGAGCACAATGTTCATCAGCGAGTAGTAGTAGTAGCCATCGATCAGCAACGTGTCGCGACAGATGCTACGCTGTATAAACTGAACGTTGTGCTGATAGCACAGTGAGTAGAGACGACAGATATTGCCAGCGCACAGATCCATATAGGCTAAATGGCTTGTCATCTCGGTCTTTGGCATTTTCATAACATCGCTGAGGGCATGGACGAAGGCATACTGGGCGAGAGCAGCACACGAGATTGGGTTCAGAACGATTCGACGGACGCAGATGCTCACATAGCAGCCAATAATATCGCACGAGTGTTTTGCGCTGGACCTATCGCCGCCTGGTCTTACACTCGAGGCTACATGCAGTGCTCCGAGTGCCAAGTTTGCCTCCTTGTGGAACGAGTGGTGCTGCAACAGGAGGTTGCAGGCATCGGTGCCAGTGTGCGGCATCAGCAGCTCGAAGAGACGTCCGGCCAGCTCACGCACCAGCATCAGCTCATTAGCATTCAGCAACGTGACGAGACAACATTCGGCCAGGCCAGGTAGAAAATCATCAAAGTTCAGCAGGACGCTAGGCAATTTGTCACCGCTGCTCTTGCACCAATTGGCCACCGCCACCCAGGCCAAAGTGCCCTTTGCCACTGGGCTCCAGTCTGGGTGCTTGTTCTAAGACTGCTCGACAGCTGCACGAACTGCTGATAATGAGACTATAAGCAGATAGAGAATGAGGAAGAGAGAGGGAGAAAACGAGGCAAATGGAAAATTAGAACGGCCAATTCAGAAATACTATTTGAAATAAAATACATTAAATCTGCTTACCTGCAGTTTGGTGTCCTCAAGATTCAATGGCTGATTGCTCAGCTGGCGCAGGACCCTTAGAAGACAACGGACATGTTGCAAATTGCGAAGCTCGAAATTGGTGCGAGCCAACTTGCTCAGCTCCATGAAGAGTTTGGTGTGCCAGGAGATGTTGTTGGTCTGGTTGTGGTGTGGAGAATATATGAGCAGCACCAGACACTCGGTTATCGTGCAGTATCAAAACGAAACTGTGATCCGGATCATTTGTGAGTGTCTCGCACAAGCCGTGCAACACCTGGGGCAACCGAAGCAGCTGCGGCAGAGCTCCAAAAATTATATATAGTATACAACTTGCGATCCGCATCGTTGCTGGGCATTAGGCGCAAATACTTGTGCAACAGCATCCACAGTCGTTCGGCTTGAACGGGCTCCAAATCGTCGCGCATGTATACCAGGAACATCTGAATGCTGGCCACCAGCTGTTGCAGCATCTCGTGGCTGCTGCAATTGTTCGCCTCGGCCAGTTGATATTCCAACTGGCGATGCACTTGGGTAGCACGAAGCTTCAGTGACTGCCTAATGTCCAGCTCACGAATCGTGGACATAGTCAAATTTCCCGGACTGTCACAGACACAGTGCGCCAAAAGGAGACGCCAATATTGGGCATCAAGCGCCGCATTGCCGGCAAAGTGCGTGGCACGCAAATGCTCTTGCATGGCCAGTCCGTGCATGTCTACTGTGGGAGAAACTGTTGCTCAGCACATAGGTTACCGTCAACGCCGACATTGTGGATGGATCCACGTCCAGCTGGAGACATCTCTCCTCAACAGTGATGTGCTCGTCAAAGAGCAGCAGAAATATGCAGGTGCTCGCCTCGGCGCACAGCTGTTGCGAGTGTAGCAGCAGGAAAATGCATCGCATCAGACAGATCAGCAGCTCTGTATTGTCGTTGCGACAGAGCACACGGAGCAGAATGGTGCACTCCTGCAATAGCAGAATATGATTTCGTACTTAATTGGTGGATTAATCACGCACAGATTATGGCCGGGCAGGTCCAGGGACAGCTCAGCTCACTGAGATCGCAGTCGCGGCATCAATACCATGACATTTAAATTACCATGACATTTGACACATCGATGCTGTTGCAGAAGCTCTCTTTAATTCGTGCACAATGCCGCCCAGTCGCTGCACATGGTGACCGGACATGTGCGCGCCTAGCTGAGCAAACGATTTGATCACCTCAACAATCAGCTCGATCGGTTGCCAATTGTAGTACAGTGCTCCAGCTCCAGCCAGTGCGCCCGCCGCTTTAGTTGGTCCAAGCAGGCAGCTAGCAGCAGACTCAAAGCGCTGGAAATACGCAATCGTAGATTCGTAGATTGCCTCCCCATCCGATTCAATACACTTGGCATAATGGATTGTCCTGGTGCGCTTGCCAATGCGATGCTGCATCAGCATAATAATCGTAAGAAGGCACGATTTAATGTGAAACAATGTTTCTGACGATTGCTGCAACTTTTGCATGTGCAGCAAGTGGAGGTACATGTTCGGCGTCTGCAGCAGATACTCAACGGGATAGTCGCATACTTTGATTTGTATATTGATCAATTGCTGCTGCATCTGCTGATCGTTTTCCACTGTTAGCCCATCCACAATGGTAACCATTGTGTCTAAGTCGTTTAGGCCAGCGCGTGACCAAGCTGTTTCATAGTCTTCAGCCTGCAGATGGAAGCCATCGACTGAAAATGCCATTTCGCTAGTGCTGCTCTGTGATTCACCTGCAAAAACAGCAACAGAGTAGAACATCTTTTTATCAGAGCAGAGGGAACAACATATATTGACGGGACCGTTTTCGTGTTACCTGAACTATTGTATACAAGCAGGCTTTATTTTATCTAGCAGTTTAATGCAATGTTCTTTCGACAGACTACGCAATATTTGTCGTATTTTAACAACCCTGTTTGGAATCAGCGGTAAGGAATCTTGCGTACAATCACATCGCAGTAGTCGGAGTACATCAGCTCGAGCAACAGGAACAGGACGCGATCGGGGGCTGTTGGTGGTGTGAAGCCAAGCCAGCGGATCAGTTGCTTTACCAGAAACACCGGCTTAAAGTTGATTGCATCTCCATGATGCAAGCAGCGCATGAGACATGTTTCAACATGTTCGAATTTCCAGTGATTCATTTGTCAAGGCTTGGGGGAGCAACTTGCGACTCTCTTATCTGTTAAGATTTCACACCGTGAGCATGATTCAAACAGTTTGCTGCACTTACTAGTTGTGGTCTCCTTATTTTGCATCAATCAAAGCATTCTTTGCATTTGCCAAGCGCATTTTGAAGCGTCGTCAACTTTCCGCTTATTCGCCCGCGCTTGGCGCGCCCCGCATAATAAAGCCAGCAATTGTTTTCGCCGCCGTTGTTTTAAACTGCGCTGTTACTTTACACAGCAATCATTATTGCGCTATGCTCATTATTGCGTTAATGTTCCGCGCACGAATTCAAACAGATACTTAAAAGCACGGTTTTGGTAAATGAACTATGTTCAAGTACCATACTAACAACTTGTACATTTTTTTCTGTCTGGCAGCAGTTGGCGGGAGTTTAAATCATTGAGGCAATCAACCGTATCTTCATTACTTTGAAATGAGGAGTGTAATATAATATTCCTCTTCGCTCTCATTTTGATCTTTCTGTACATACAACATACATATTTACAAGCCATAAGAGATGAATCTGATTTTTTTTTATAAGAACTATGTCTTTGAAACTTGGGCATATATAAAATCTTAGCTGGATCTTTTCATCGTCCTGCAGAATATGGCGTAATATGTGAAGAAGGACAGCGTCTGCTAACTGTTCTGTCTCGCATATGCGAATCCGGAGCCAAATTCTTAATGCTGACCGGACGCGCGCAAGCCCAGCCCGATGCTGCCACAGCTCCTTCACCAGTAAGATCAAGACGTATTTGTTTAAAATTCCACACGGCTCGACTGTCGATGGGCCACATCGCGACTAGATGAGCAACTTCGATGTGATTGTGGTGGATGCGAGCAAGCCGTTGTTCTTCGATGAGGGCTCTGGGCTGCATCAGGTGAATACGAAGACGGGTGGCCTGAAGATTGGCACGCACATTGGTCCGTTGTAGCCAGGGCAGGTTTATCAAGTTCATCAATGCCATGGGCAAGAATATGCTCTAGTCGAAGAAGATACGCGGCTGGCATACATTCCTCATTGTGCCGCACCTGGTCCATGAGCTGAACGTATGTACGGACGAGTGCCAGTTGTTCGCGGAGCTACAGAGTCTGGACGTTAAGCTGGCTCATCGTCAGCGGCCATTAAGGATGCCAGTAGCATCATTATCGCCTCCAAGCCCAGCTCGGCACTGGCCAACGACGATAGTGGTCCATCAGCACAGCAGCAAACGCGGTAGTCAATGCTGCGTCAAAGCCAAGGATGCCAAGGCCAACGACCAAGGACGCCAAAGACGGCAAGGCTGCAAGACTGCAAGGACTTGCATCGCGCTGTGAGTTATAATAGTAAATAGATATATGAGCATTTCCAGGAGCCACACCCATTACAGTCGTACGCCATAAAAATTGAGAAAACAAAAGAAAAGTCCACTTCTTGTGCTTAATTTTGTTCAATAGCACTTTCGGTTTTCGTTGAAAAACTGGCAGTTTATTCTTAAATACGGATTCGTGGCGTAATAGCCGAAATGTAACTTGTGTATAGATGGTCTGGCACAATGTTACTTTAAAGTTTGTAATAGTATTTAAATATACTCAAGTCTATGGAACAGCAGAAAAATGAATTTAATTTTACAATTCGCAGTTTAGCAGTTCTACTTCGTATACCTAAACGAATGTTGCAGGCTTCCTTGGTCTACACGTACACTTGGTCTATATGTACACTAGCTGGTTGATTCCAAATACCCAAAATATATAAATGTATTTTGTAACAACAAAATGAATCAATTAGCGTTTTTACCACTTTTTTTGCGTGCTGAGCTGATTTACTCTCTGTCCGTCCGTTACTTGCGTTGCGAACTAATCGCCCAATTTGATACTTTATATTTGCGGGAGTGAAACATTATATCAATATTCTGGCTGCGTTGCAAACATTTATTTATCATAGTTCGATTGAAAAACGTAGCATAATTTATTGATTTTGACGCGTTGAGAATGGTGACTGTTGGCCGAAATAACTTCGTGTTGAGATTTTGAAACGAAACCATTAATTTAAGAACCCACCATTTGCTAATATTAGCAGTCAGTTCAACATTTAAAATTGTAAAGCACATACACATTTGTACTTGGTTGTTTTGTTGGAAGTGGGAATTCATCGATAATAACTCGAGCGACTCAAAGAGCTTCTCAAGCAAATCTCTCAGTTCGATAGCAAAGGGCAACTTTTCCAATGCATCCTTTTGCTTATCCGCTAGATAATCTGACAGCATGATTAATTGCTTTTGTAGTTTTGTGCCTCGCAACATTGCCTTACATTTGGCACAGAAGCCGAACAGCTTCCAGAGACAAAGCACCACCAGATGGTGCTCCACATAGGAATCGATGTTTGTATCACATCCATCCTGTACTGGCTGTAACACAATGTACCTCAACAGATCCACGAATCCGGTCATGGCGACCAACTGCATCCGGTTGCCATTGGAAAAACACATGTTGCGCAGAATGCGGAGGCAGCGCAGCCGCAGGATGCACAGTGGGGGGTTGCGCCGTACGGCATTGAGCAGTGAGTCGAAATGACAGATCTTAAAGCCGTGCTCATATCGGGAGAATATCTCCCAAAAGGCCAGCCAGCCAAGACGCACCTCTGGCTTCACCTTGGTCGCATTGCAGCATCGGCCGCTTGCCGGCAGTACCCTATCAAACATGTCCAGGACACGCATCTTGCAGCGCGGCGTCAATAATTGAGTCCGCATGAGAATTGTCGGCGGTTGCCTCCTTTTTGGTCGTCTCGTGTTCGGCGACGCGCACCATTAGCTGGAGCAGCGAATGGGAGTGGTTAGAAAGGAGCAGTGATGTCTGCTTGCACATTTCGAGAGAGTGTTCGGTGAGCAGCATCGACAATCGCACGGTCATGTGTTTGAGCATAATTGAATGCGAAATCCAGGGCCACAAGCGTAGCAGGACACGCACCAAACGAGTGGCTAGTTGGGGATCCGTGATGACAGCATGCGACGCACTGTGCCAGTTCATCAGCATGTTGAGCTGCACGAGAAGATTGTTGATAATATTGCGCGTCTTGTGGGCACCCACCCGCCTCACATAGACGGTGGCATTGCCCACGGTGGCATCGTCGAGGAATGTCTCCAACAGGTGGAGAACTCGTTGCATCAGCTTGCAGCTAGCTGCCATGTCTGTCACTTGGGACGACAGCTTCAGCAGATTCACAGACCTGCACATCACTCTTTGTTGGTGGATGCAGGAAGCTGTATTTGCCGTTCGGATGGTGCAGCTCAAAAAGCCGATTCATCCGATTATCGAGTTGAGAAGTTCCGGGTCTTCTTGGATAGCTTTCTATTGCTTGTTTCGGATTAGTTGGCGTTTTTGATTTAGATTTTTTTTGTTTCGCCATGCGTTTCAAGCTCAGCATTTGAAGTTGTTTGTTCAAGGTGTTTTCCCTGTCACTGACCGTGATCGTGTCCGTGTCCATGACCGTCTCCCCGTCATCTTCGTCCTCATCACCAGTGTCGTCCGCATATTCTTCAAATATGACAAGTATATTCAGTTCCTCTTTGGAATTCAGCACCTTAGCAAGCAGCAACGATAGCGTTGCCAGTGCATATTGCTGTACAGTTCCGTGGACAAAGTCCGAACTTAAGCCATACATGATCAGATCACAAAGCACATTGGGTTGCGAGCGAAACTTCAGACAGAGATATTTATAGGTGTCTTCATCCTTCAAGAAGACCATTAGCAACTTAAGGAGTTCAATGAGATGATTTTCTGGCACAGGCAACTGCTGATCGAGCAGAATGTTCATCAGCGAGTAGTAGCCATCGATCAGCAACGTGTCGCGACAGATGCTACGCTGTATAAACTGAACGTTGTGCTGATAGCACAGTGAGTAGAGACGACAGATATTGCCAGCGCACAGATCAATATAGGCTAAATGGTTTGTCATCTCGGTCTTTGGCATTTTCATAACATCGCTGAGGGCATGGACGAAGGCATACTGGGCGAGAGAAGCACACGAGATTGGGTTCAGAACGATTAGACGGACGCAGATGCTCACATAGCAGCCAATAATATCGCACGAGTGTTTTGCGCTGGACCTATCGCCGCCTGGTCTTACACTCGAGGCTACATGCACTGCGCCGAGTGCCAACTTTGCCTCCTTGTGGAACGAGTGGTGCTGCAACAGGAGGTTGCAGGCATCGGTGCCAGTGTGCGGCATCAGCAGCTCGAAGAGACGTCCGACCAGCTCACGCACCATCATCAGCTCATTAGCAATCAGCAACGTGACGAGACAACATTCGGCCAGGCCAGGTAGAAAATCATCAAAGTTCAGCAGGACGCTAGGTAATTTGTCACCGCTGCTCTTGCACCAATTGGCCACCGCCACCCAGGCCAAAGTGCGCACCTCTCCATCAGCATGACCGCAAAGGCCCATGAGGTAGCGCAGCATCTTCAAGCCAGAGCTAGACTTCCATCTGTCGGCTGGCCTGAACTTGGTGTTTGACTGCAGCTGACAGATGATCAGCAGACAGTCCCTTTGCCACTGGGCTCCAGTCTGGGTGCTTGTTCTAAGACTGCTCGACAGCTGCACGAACTGCTGATAATAAGACTATAAGCAGATAGAGAATGAGGAAGAGAGAGGGAGAAAACGAGGCAAATGGAAAATTAGAATGGCCAATTCAGAAATACTATTTGAAATAAAATACATTAAATCTGCTCACCTGCAGTTTGGTGTCCTCAAGATTCAATGGCTGATTGCTCAGCTGGCGCAGGACCCTTAGAAGACAACGGACATGTTGCAAATTGCGAAGCTCGAAATTGGTGCGAGCCAACTTGCTCAGCTCCATGAAGAGTTTGGTGTGCCAGGAGATGTTGTTGGTCTGGTTGTGGTGTGGAGAAGATATGAGCAGCACCAGACACTCGGTTATCGTGCAGTATCAAAACGAAACTGTGATCCGGATCATTTGTGAGTGTCTCGCACAAGCCGTGCAACACCTGGGGCAACCGAAGCAGCTGCGGCAGAGCTCCAAAAATTATATATAGTATACAACTTGCGATCCGCATCGTTGCTGGGCATTAGGCGCAAATACTTGTGCAACAGCATCCACAGTCGTTCGGCTTGAACGGGCTCCAAATCGTCGCGCATGTATACCAGGAACATCTGAATGCTGGCCACCAGCTGTTGCAGCATCTCGTGGCTGCTGCAATTGTTTGCCTCGGCCAGTTGATATTCCAACTGGCGATGCACTTGGGTAGCACGAAGCTTCAGTGACTGCCTAATGTCCAGCTCACGAATCGTGGACATAGTCAAATTTCCCGGACTGTCACAGACACAGTGCGCCAAAAGGAGACGCCAATATTGGGCATCAAGCGCCGCATTGCCGGCAAAGTGCGTGGCACGCAAATGCTCTTGCATGGCCAGTCCGTGCATGTCTACTGTGGGAGAAACTGTTGCTCAGCACATAGGTTACCGTCAGCGACATTGTGGATGGATCCACGTCCAGCTGGAGACATCTCTCCTCAACAGTGATGTGCTCGTCAAAGAGCAGCAGAAATATGCAGGTGCTCGCCTCGGCGCACAGCTGTTGCGAGTGTAGCAGCAGGAAAATGCATCGCATCAGACAGATCAGCAGCTCTGTATTGTCGTTGCGACAGAGCACACGGAGCAGAATGCCCACGGCCGGCAGCAGTGTGTCCGCATCATCAGCAGCAGCACACAACATGAGATCATGTATTGCCCTCAAACAGAGCTCATAGGCGCCATCGCAGCTGGTGTAGGTATGGGCAGCCAGCCAGTTGTGCATCAAGATATTCAGTTGAACGAGCGTCGATTTGCGTATGGCTGGCTTCAGATCGGGCGTGCCCAGCAGACGCAGCAGCGCTGGGATGGTTTTTGTGGCTGCTGCACTCCTGCGATCGCAGAATATGCTGGCGTACTCAATTGGTGGTTTAATCAAGCACAGATTATGGCCGAGCAGGTCCAGGGGCAGCTTGTGCATTGCTGGTCGATATTTATGCTCTTGGTCCTGCCCGATAAGGATGTAGGCCACACGCGCCATTGCATCCTTGCGCGTTTCGGCATCCGGATGAAATAGATAGCAGATGTTGCCGCGCAACGCTTGCGGCGTCTCCACATATTGGCCATCCGGCTCGAACAGCTGCCAGAGCAGTAGCTGCAGTTGCGGCTGATTGATGGCCCGACAGACGAGCAGCGGCACCACTGGCATCACCATCTTAAAGATGATGGCAAACTCGTTCGCTGGGATTACTTTGACCAAACCCAGCAGCATGATTAGATAGTCAATGCACCACTGTTGCAACGCCAGTGGCGGCAACGATTGCAACGGCCGCCAACCCGCCACCAGCAGCTTTCGCAAGAGTCCGGTACTTATTGGCAGACCCAAAATGTGCTGTCGGGCCAATTCCATGTTGCTGCAGCCGGGCAAATAGTTCGTCTTGTTCATGAACGCATGAAAGTGCTCGACAACGGGCTGTTTTAGCAGACGCAACGCATAGTTGCACAACTCCTTGT
>JAWNNE010000148.1:0-142500 GCA_035043205.1 Drosophila trichaetosa
GGTGTTTCGGACAAAAGACAATTGTATCGTTTCAGGAAAAGAAGAGGAGGGAGCACGATATGGAGATACATCCAATGGACGTGATCACAGCCTACATAATTGGCGAGCTCGAAGAGAGCCTATATATGGAGGTAACAGAGAGCTTCAATGATTTCATAGAAAGGTTGGAATCGCGGCTTCAATGAGAAGCCCTGTTTGTTTGTTGAAGAAGGCGCTATACGGATTACGCCAGTCCGGTTGGCGTTTGTATTGTAGACTCAGGACGAAGCTACAATAAGTTGGATTACAGCCCACAAAGCAGGAGCCATGCCTGTTCGTCAAACGTCAGAAGAAGAAGATTCTCCCAGTATCTATTTACGTCGATGATTTACTGTCATCCGAATTGGTTGCAACAGACCAAAGAAGTGCTCTGAGACACATTTGAAATGAAAAATCTGGGCCCAGTGAAAACCTGTCAAGCAGGACCTGAAAGAGCACCGCATATTCTTTGCACAGGAAAAGTACATCGAAGCCATATTGAAAAGATTCGGGATGAAGCCGAAATCCCCCATCAGAAGTTAATTGGCTCGCAGAAATTGCGTACGCCGTAAATTGAATGAGTCAGTTTAACTCATGTTACAATGTTGAACACTGGAAAATCGGCGAAGCGCATTCTGCGGTATCTAAGCGGTAGCAAATAAATCGGCCTGTTATTCAAGCGAAGAGGCGAAGATCTGTACGGAGTTGTCGTTGCTGACTGGGGCGCCAATTCTGGACAGGCGATCATATTCTGGACAGGCGTTTATATTAGCAGTTGCCGATATAAGTTGGGTGGCACGAAACAAGTCCGAATACTTGGCAATGAGCGACGCAACTAAGGACTAACTAACCAAAGCGCTCAAAAATTGGTTATAGGCGATGCCATTGTCTTCACATCGATGTGCGCCACCATTTCAACCAGCACAAGCACCAGAGTGGCGACATTCAAGTTGACTATATGCAGACGGATCAAATGCCAGCAGATGTCCTAACGAGGGCATTGTTAATTCCTTCGTATGTTATCAAAAATTCATTTCAGAATAAGTCGCGTCGTTATTTAAATAAAAAACATTGATACCTGCAGAATATCGTTTTCTCATATATATATATAGAGATATATATATATATAGTTCTGTTCTGTTTCTTCTTGTTATTATTCTTTTTGGTTTCAGTCTGTCTGTCTGTGCGATCTGTCATCTGTATATATGTATATTTTAATTATTTGTTTTCCATTTTTGTTTTGATTTGTATATATATATAAATATTCAACGTTGTTGGCGTTAACTTCATTACCTCCTATATTCTATCTCTATCTTTCGTTTTTGCTTTTGTTTTTCATTTTGTTGTTGTTTGTGTTTGTTGTTTCCTTTTGTTTGTTAAAGTATTATTGCTTGATTAAGTATAAATATATATATATATATTTATACATATATTTGTACATATAATTTGAAGTCTCGTCCTGATAACCTACAAGTTGCAAATATGCGTATGTAACTAGATAACTAGCTTATGAGTTAACATCTCAAAGTCTTTTAAGTATTTTTTACTGCAAGTTGTAGCTGTAGCTGTGTGTGTGTGTGAGAGTGTGTGTGTATCTGTGCTTGTTTCACTAACTGTTAGTACGAACTTGTCTTCAGATACATTTCAAATTGGAAGAGTTTCACATAAGTTCTGTTTTTGTCAATTGACAATATAGAAAACATTCAAAGAAAAAAGACAAGTAAACAACGGGAAGACCGACAAGCACATTAAACATAACATACATGTGTGCGCCTGTGTGTGTGTGTGTTTTTATGTGTGTATTTTTGTACGTGGTTTTGTGTGTGTGTGTTGCTGTGTGTGTGTTTTGTGTGTGTGTGTTTTGTGTGTGTGTGTTTTTTGTGTGTGTGTGTGTGTGTGTGTTTTGTGTGTATGTGTTTTGTGTGTGTGTTGCTGTGTGTGTGTTATTATCGTTCCATTCCATAATGTTCCCCACAACGGACAAGAAAAACTCTGCACTGCTTGCAGCCCAAACAATAAACACGAAACGAAGCAGTGCACAGTGGGCAACAATGTACAAAATAGCACACAAAATGTGTTCCCAGTACGTATGGGTGTATGTGTCTGTGTGTTAAGTATAAAAAGGTTCTTGTGTTTCGTTTGTTATCCTATCTAGCTACTTAAATACCCTCCCCTATGCCACACCCTACCCCCACACACTCCTCCCCTAGTAGCTCCCTCTCTCTCTCGAACACTTCCATCCCTCTAGTTTCTTCCCCATCCCTATTTAATTCAATTCTTTACATATTTATTAATTTACGTATTCGCTAATCGTTGAATAATTGCTGTTCTGTGTTGTGGTTGCCTTTTTTTTTTTATTTTTTTTATTTTTTTTAAATATATACTTTATTTTTACACATTGTCTGCAAGTGTGCTTTAATATCAATTTCAATTTCAATTGTTTTTCATTTATTTTTGTAATTATTGTATTTTTGTCTTCTTTTTCTTTTGTATGTAGTCTATTTGTATTTGTTTTTTAATTGCTATATCTATTAATTTAATAATGCACATATGAATTGTGTTTGTTTTTTTTTTTTTTTTTTTTGTTGCATTTGATATCATTTTGTTGCATATTTTTTTCTCTATTTGTATTTGGGTTTTATCATTTTGAAATATTTATGAGATATATATAAAAAAAAAACTATGTATGTATGTGTGCATACAGACATACTTTATTTTGCATTCTTTTTCCTTTTCCTCTTTTAACGTCTGTCCGATTTTTCTTTTTCTTCTTTTTTGCGAGTATATGTATGTGTGAGTAGGTAAGTGTGTGTAAGTGTATGTGTAGGTGTGTGTGTGTGTGTGTGTGTAGGAGGGGAGTGTATGCAGTAGCTGACTGCTATAAAGGACAAGTGTGTGTGTGTGTGTGAATGACAAAAACCTGACTGAAATGAGGTGAAAAACTACGTTGTGCTGCAAACGTATGCATTTCAAAGAGCAAGAGAGAGAGAGAGAGAGGAAGACAGATACGTGTTGGAAAAAATAAATATTCTTAAATGTTTAAAAATAATTAACGAAACAGAAACCAGTTACAAAATGTATATATTGCAAATAATGTAAAGACATACATATTAAATTTGATTGACACTGGATTGATGATTGATGTGGGTCAAAAATATTCTAAAATATTAACAATTTCAGTTAGCATATAAATGTAGATATGTGTGGGTGTGGGTGTGGGTGTTAATGTGTGTGTGGTATATTTGTGCATCCTGATTGGCTCTGTTTCAATATATGGGAGACTAGATTACGTAATTGATTGATTGATTGATTGATTGAACTGTGCGCTGTTGGCAAGTCAGAGACAGCAAGAATCATCGACTGCTGAATTGACTGAATAATTAGTAATATATAAAGTAATATATATATTAATATCATAACTATATAATATATATATTATTTATATACACATATATTTAAATATGGAAGATATGGAAGAAATATGTGATGATTGAGGTCAGTAGTAATAGTGTGTGGCTGTGTGTTTGTTTGTGTGTGTGTGTGCGTATGCGTGTGTGTGTGTGTGTGTGTGTGTGTGTGTATGCACTACTTGATTGTTTCATATATTGCTTATTATTCATGCATTGTTGTAGATGTTTGATTGTTTTCCTCTAACTCTCTCTCTTCTCTCCCCCTCCTCCGATTTGGTTGTTTTTATACATATATATATTTATCGACGCAACTCTTTTAATTTTCAAGTATTTTGACGAGTTGTTTGTTTTTCGTTTTGGGTTGATGTTAGATAAATTTATTGATTGATTGATTGGTTGGTTAGTTGCTGGTTGGTTGGTTGGTTGATTGATTGATTGATTTGTTGGTTGGTTGGTTGATTGGTAGAGTGTAGAGTAGTTGGTTCGCATTAGTTTCTTTTTCAGATTGGCTGCCCCCAGTACACAATTGCTTCACGATTTTTTTCAGCATATTCTCATAATAATCATATAATAATAATAATAATCATATAATAATAAAGTTATTTTTTTGTTTTTTTTTTTTTTTTTCAATTTGTTTTGTTTTTTCAATATACTTAAAAATTATTGGAGCTTGCATAACGCAAGCAAGCTTTTGCTTCTTCTTTCTCTTCTTCGTTTAATTTCTTTGTTTTTTTTTTTTAATATAAACTTCTTTTCAAACTTTAATTTCCTTTTTTGTTTTGTGGTTGCTTTTCGCTATATGTATATAAAGCAACAGATACATACGTCTTGCATATATCGTACCATATACATACATATACCGTTAAAGAGTTGTTGCATGTTCAGACACACACAAAAGTATATACACACACATATTCATATCTATATATATATATATAAATATATATATATATATATATATTTATGCATGTGTATATATATATATAAACAATGTTTTCTTTCTTTTGTTTTGTTTTTTTTTTTCTTTTTCATTTAAAAATACAATTCGTTTAATACCTAGAAAATGCTTAAATACAATATCTATATGCATATACATTATAATAACTGTATATATACGTATTACTAGATCTAAATAGTATTTATATATATATCTCTATATATGTATATATATATATATATATTTATATATATATATTTCACGATGATTATTTTACAATTGCATGTGTGTGTGTCGTGTATGTGTGTGTGTTGATTAGTCTTTTGTCTAGTTGAAATAAATTATAAATTTGGTTTTTGCGAGGAATTTCCTATTATTTATCCTTGCCATATATTTCTGATATAACCTCAAAAGCACATTAAGGAAAGTATTCGAAAAACGATATGGAAATTGAAATAAGTTACGAAAGCAGCAAGAATTTGTTTAACAAATTCCAAATGCCGCCAAATCAATGTAAATATTGCTCTAGAAATTATTTATATTCTTGAAAATTTAAACTACACTTTAAAGTATGACGAGAAAATCACAAAAAAAAAAATATTTAAAAAAAATACGTTTCGTGTTACCCAAATTTCAATTATGTTTATAAAGAACGTAAACGCATATTGCACTTTGTCATGAACTTTGTTCTGGGCATCAGACAAAAAAAAATCAAAAAAAAAAATGTTAATTTAAATAATTTTTGGGTTATACAAAAATGGCAGTCTGAAGGGGGGGTTTGGGGGGGGGGGGACACGCACACACAAGCGAGCTTTCTGGCTAACTCACACACACACCCACACACACACACACACAAGCACGCACAAACACGCACACACACACAGGTGGCAAATAAAATCCGCTCCAAACGTATACAACTTTAATAGGTGTATGTGTGTGTGTGTGTCTGTGTATGTATGTATGTAGGCATACATGTGTCTGTCTGTGTAAGAAATTTGTTAAATATTATATATGAAAGGTGTTACACAAACAAAAACAACAAAGCAACACTGCTCTAAAAGCGCCATCTATCGTCGCACGGCTCAATTACTCGCTCGCTCGCTTGCATTCTCTCTCTCTCTCTCTCTCTCTGTCTCTCTATGTCGCTCGCATCTCTGTCTAATGCATAACTTGGCATTGTATATGTATGTATGTATATGTACATGTAAATGATGTTTGCCTGCTATTCGTTTCTTTTCCTATAAATTTGTTTTGCTTTTTGTCTAGACCTTAGCAAAAGATTATCAACTAAAATAAAAAGATTGTATGATGGTACATATATAAATAAATATATATGTATGTATGTGTATAAATGTGTATAAAAAAAATTGCTAAGGTTTCAACTCCTCTCTCATATGTAAATTTATAATATATATATAGAGTAGTGTTGTCGCTCTATACTCCCTAATTCTTTACAACACTGTCAGCTACTACAACTACTCTCCTTACTGCACAACACTCCCTCTCTTTTCAATCTATTTATCTTTATGCTAGTTTCTATTCAGTTATGTGGGTGGGTGTGTGTGTATGTGTGTGTTGTGGGTGTGAGTTTCTTTGCGTTTCGTACTTTTTTTCTTAACGAGATTAACTTTTTACAAATAATTTTGGACATAGAACTGATTCTTCCTTTCGACTAACATTTATATTTATAATTGTAGAAATAAAAAATAAAAAAAAAAATTATGAAAATGCTGTTGTTGTTATTATTCTGCTGTATGTGTGTGTGTTTTTGTATGTTTGTGTGAGTTGTTGCTTTTCATTTTTCGATTTTTTTTAATTAAAAACATTTTGTTTCATATTTAGATATAGATATATATATATATATATATATATACATATACATATACATATATAGTTTTTAAGGTAAGGGGGATTATTGATACATATATATATATATATATATATATATATACATAAAAAAAAAAAAATACAAACAAACAAACAAACAAAACGGCGTCCTAACCTGCTTCACTGTCACTCGAGTCACTCGAACTGCTATCACTCGAACTCGATGACGATGAATCGCTGGAACTTGAACTGGACGAAACAGGATTCGCTGGCTGCACAGCCTCCACTTTGCTCGATGTGTTCTCATCTGCAACAAAAGCAAGAGTATAACATTATTACATTATTATTATTACATTATTATTATTACATAATTATTATTAATATTATAGCGTACATAAAGTACACTTGTATCAGAACCCTCATCGGTATTACGGTATTTGACCGTTCCAGTCGGACTAAACTGACTGTGGCACACCATTATCGGATACCATTTGAACAAGAAGTCTGCGGCCCCATAAGTTATATTCTCAACAGCCGAGTCGAACCACGTAGGTTTGACAATGTGATTCCCAGACAGCATCACAAAACATAACAGGCACACCTACTTGGTTAATAAAGACTTGCGCCGTCCCATTATCCAAAAGATAAAAATTGGACTGGACAAATCACATCCATCGATTTAAGACTCTCAACCCATGAGAGCCACATGGCCGTCTAATGTTTAAACGTTTTCGAGTCTAGGACATGACCGATTGAGCCACGAGTACCTACAGTTAGACGATCTCATAGTTAACCACTGCTCCTGTGGCGTCATAATCTCAATCTCAAATGTATTATTGACTGCTGAGCCATATTCAAAATAATCAAGCTTACCTTTCTTGGCGGTTTTCTTGCTAGCGCCCAATTGGCCGGTGACGTCTTGTAAACGCTTTTCCAGCTCCTGTTTCTTTTCCGCCATTTGCTCATCGATTGATTTCCCAGAAGGCATTTATCTGTAACAAGAGAAATGAATCATTTTTTCAGACAATATATGCAAAAGAAATTAAATATATATTTTTAAACAGCTTGAAAGCGATTAGTTAACTGACAAAGCAATAAACAGACAAAAAGACAGAGATAGAGGGAGTAAGAGATAGAGAAAGAGAGAGGGAGAGAGAGAGAGAGTGGGAGAGGGAGAGAAGGAAGAAATAGTTGGAGCAACAGTCTTTTGTATTTTACTATTTTTTTTTTTAATTTAACAGTTAGTCGGTTGCATGCTGACTGAAAAGCATTCTGATGGATGGATTGATCAGCAATCATCACATGCATCAATCAATCAGTCAGTCAGTCAGTCAATCAATCAATCAATCAATCAATCACACACAAAAAATGCAAGAGTTCTAAGCGCATGCAATGTTATCATTATGAATATCTTTTTTGAGCTACACTACTTGAAAAAAACAAACATTCCAAATGAACTGGGATACCCTTGCAGCGCACTTTACTTCGACATGTGTATTTATGTTTACATATTTGAGCTGATCTCGGATATCGGATATCGGATACATATTAATTACATACAACTGTAACTGTAAAAATCGAATTCTTAATTGTTTTCTTGTTCAAGTGTCCAGTCCAGAGAAGACTGCTTTCATCCACTACGGTTTCTCTACTCTATGCCTGATGCCTGCAAGGGTATTTCAACTTCGGCTGCCCAAAGTTAACTCTGCTTCATTTTTGAAAATGATTTTCGCGAAAGTAGCGCAAAAAATGTGGAAACAAAAAAGCAAAACAGAGAAATAAATATATATGTGTATAAATATATATATATATATAAATATATATAAAAAAAAAAACATTGAAGCAGCAAACTTAAGATATATATTATTTTTCTTTTGGTTTTTTTTTTGTTGTTTTTTTTTTTTGAGAGTTTAGCTAACTAAACATGTGACCACTAAAGTAAATTTGCGTTTTTGGAAATTTGGAAAATTCTTTTTGTTTCGTTGCTGTTGTTGCTTGTTGTTTCAATCGATTATCGATTATCGATTATCGATTTATAAAAATTGTGACAAACACAAAAAGAGTCACACAAGCAACAAAAATGAATTTGTTGTTTGCGCACCAGCATTAAATATATATTGTAGCATAATTAAAAATGTTTTTTTTTTTTTTTTTCAAAAATTTGTATATCATTGCTTCTAGTTGTTGTACTGGTTGCTATTGTTGTTGTTTGTTGTTGGTTGTTGTTGTTGTTGTTGTGGTCTCGTGGTTTAGTTACAAACTTACAATATGGCTTACGTGTTTTTTTGCGCAAACACGACGCCACATAGCTTTCTAGCTCGCGCAGCGTCGACGGCTTCAGCGTCTCGAAGTCAATCTCAATCTCATCCGGATTCGAGTCGCGCAGCGATGGCTCCCGATTCTGTATGATGTGCACCACACGTCCCAGCTTGTCACCTATGTGCCACACACGACGGGGGTGGGGGTGGGCGCGGGACACAGATAGGAAGGGAGGATAGATAATATATATTTAATTAGTTTATTTGTTCATTTGATTTCGACGTTAACAATAATTATTTGTACACATTAAATCTTTTTTTTAGGTTAGGTTGAGTTTGACACACATAGGCCATGGCCATTTTTGTCCCGTTGTGGATCTTACTACATTTCTATGGCAATCAAGTGAGCATGGATTATGGAGTCCGATATTCTCTAACTGTGTTAGACATCTAATAGACAGTGACTTGCTAGCGTAGCGAGTCTTTTCCTCGCCAGTGCAGAAGTGGTGCTCAAGGCATTCTAACTCTTCTTCTTCTCTGCAGCTTCTAACTAACTAACAAGTTGCCGGTTATTGCACGAATTACTGCAGAGCAGTGTGTGCGGCTTAAACCACAGTTCTTAACTACGTTTACTATTAAATTTGGGCCAGGTTTGGCATGGTGTGCGACCATAGTTTGAAAAGGTTATAAAATGTGATTGAAATACACATTTGAATTTCGAAATCGGCATAGCCTTATGGTCGATTTCGTTAGTTGGGTGCATGTAGTATGTGATTAGGCTCCTGTTGTAGCTGGCATATAAACGGACATGGCTAGATCGACAAGTTCTTTGGCTTGGAAGGACGGGTGCCTCTAATAAGTGACGTATGTAATTTGTGCCAAATTTAACTCAGTTTCACTGCTAAAGCTTCCTGCACATGTGTGTGTATGTGTGTGCCTGCGTGGGTCTGTGTGTGTGTGTGTGTATGTAGATTAGAAGATGCGTACGCGTCTCACCTGGCAACTTGTTAATGTCGAGAGATAGTTGTCGCTTCTCATCGTAGGACATGGGCTTGGCTGTGTCCTCCTCCTCGGAGTCGAAGTTGATCACCTGGTTGGGCCTCTTTTTGCTGCTGCTACGCGCACCAACTGCGCTGCCGCCGCTGGCACCAGCCGCATTGGCGCCAGCACCACTTCCACCACCGCCGCCACCAGCTCCAGCGCCTGCATTGCTGGCATTGTTGCTGTTGTTGTTTTTGGTGCGTTTGGCATTTGTGGTGCCGCCACCAGTTGTGGCAGCCGCTGTTGCATTTGCAACGATAGCCGCTGCATTCGCAGCATTGGCAGCCGCTGACCCCGCTCCACTGCCGCCGGCATTGACGTTCGCATTGCCTTTGCCTCCACGCTGTCCCCTGCTCTTAGTACCTTTGCTGGTTCCACCAGAGCCGCCAGCTCCGGCCGCAGCACCCGCTGCGAGGGCGCCCGCCAGGGCATTAGCGGGCGCTTTGCCACCGCCAGCTGAAATACCCACGCCCGGATTGACGCTCGCATAGCCGCCGGCACCCGCTCCTCCACCGCCACCGGCTCCAGCGCCAGCGCCCGCTCCGCCCACAATCTGGCTCATGGCCAGCGCCATTTCGTGAACTTGCTGCAGTCTGTCCGCAACGGGTACACCGCTTGAAACGCCACCAGCGCCGGCAACGCCACCGGCATTCACCAACGAACCACTGAGCAGGGCGCTCAGATTGGCACTGGCTGCATTTGTGGCATTTAGAGCGGCCACATTTGGTGGCATGGCGACGCCTCCAATGCCATGCGAGGCATTGCCGGCATTGCTTGACCCACCTAGCGAATGGTGATGATGATGATGACCGCCGCCACCGGCGGAACCACTGCCACCGCCCGACCCACTCATCCCTGTGCCCAGTTGGCTCTTTCGCTTCTCCTTGAGTTTTTTTCTAGCTTTCTTTTTGGCTGATGCCTCCTCGACCAGTTTACGAATCTCCTCTTGCAGGCCCAGCAGCTTGGACTCAAGCGTTTTCAGCTTGGCATTGCGCTCCTCATCCGAATTGGATTCATTTTCCGTTTCACTCGAATCGTCACTGGATGAGTCACTAGCATCATGCTTGGATACGCTTGAATAGCCATGATGATGATGGCCAGCATTCGCTACTGTCTCATCGGGTATATTTGCGTAGCGCATCTCGAATACATCCTGTAATTTACGGCCCATTGCAACAACATCATGATCTGGGGGATTATATTTATAACAATTTGTGAAAATTAAACGCACGTCAGCGGCAAATTCGGGCGCGCTCTTATATTCACGATTGTCCATTTTCCGCTTAACGGTGCCCAAGTCCATTGGTTTCTTGATGATGTCATGATAGTCGTGCAGACCCAACAATTCCGCATCAACCGGCTTGTAGAAGGGCCAGGCGCAGCCAGAGTGTTTCTTGGAGAAGAGCTCTTTGAGTATCTCGTTGCATGACTTGAGTGAATCCGATAGTTTCTCCTTTGATTTGGGTATGGAGCCGCCAACACTGCTGCCGCCGGCACCGAGACCAGGGATACCGGCGCCACTCAATGGTGACATCGGATACCCTCCCGAGCCCTGGAATGTAAGATCCTGTGTTCGTTTTCATTCAATTCATCGATTTATCGGGTAACGGTTATCGATAACGATTCGTTTTTGGTTGTTGGCAGTGCGTAGTGTGTGGTGCATTGATTATTTGATGATGACAATAACGATAACGATGATGATGATGAAAACGATTAGGAAGAAAATAAAAAGAAAATAAAATCAAAAATTAAAAGAAGAAAACAAAGCGACAATGGATTAGAGAGCATTCAAATTAAATTCAATGTACAATTATATTAGGCGTTTACAACGATGTCTGGTTTTTGTTTTTTTTTTAAATCTATATATACGTATTTGAATTGCATGATTAAGTTGAAATATTTAGAGCTGAACAACAATAATTAAGCCAATCCTGCATTCCAGATGAGCACAAAAGATTCAAAGCAAATGTTTCTTCTTTTTTTTTATCAATTCAAAACTGTTAATTGCGAGTTGTAAGACAAACTCACATTCATCGATAATGAATCCGATAATAATTAATTAATGCATTTAATCGATAACCATTCTGATAGCAATTAAGTTCGTCTCCGACCATCGATTGTTCTCAGCTCTAATATTGTACGAATAGTGGGTTGGTGATATTATCTCAAAGCATAAGTGTAAAAGGCAAAGGCAGCGTTTAAATACATGAGTAAAAATGTGTCGCTTTTCTTCTTGGTGTTCATGTAGTTGTGTTGTGTGAATATGTCTATGTGTAGGGGTGTATAGGCGTGTGTGATTGATTGTGTGTGTGTGTGTATTTTTGTGAGAGGTGAAACTGATCAAACTATAAATTCAAGCCGCATACAAACTAAATCACTAATGTTCAGTATCAATTAAGTTTTAATTATGGTTTATTGGTTGAGGTTTCAATCCAATTTTAATCGATTAATATCGATTGACGATTTCGGCTATGGACTGAGAGCTGCGTTTGGCCAAGTCTGTAGACATTTGACAATGAGAGCGATTATCTCGAAAATATGTATAAAGTAATTGGAATATCTCGAAGAATCGGAGAAGTTGACCAACGAAGTGACAAGTAATTATGCCGCTCACGGATCGTATTTATATAGACATTAGTTTTGTGTGAATGGTTTATTATCATGCGAAGTACTGCTTATGGACTTTCTCACCAACAGGGCACTAGTGAGTGAGTAGTTTGAGTGTGGGACGATATTGTGCTGAACTGATTTGATTTACTTTGGAGACAATACGATGTTTCCCGGAACGAATTCTTCTAACTCTGAGCAAGCGTGTCGCATACATCTTTTGAGACGGCAATCAAAAAACAGTTATAATTATGAAAAAATGAAATGGAAATGATGGCAAAAAATGTTCGATCTCGAAGGACGGCTGAGATGCAAGGACGAAAATCCTTTTAAGCTTAATTAATTAAGTCTCATGAATTCTTCAAATATGTCGTATTAAAAAGTAAGAGTGCCAAAGTCACAAAACTGATAAAGTGTTAAGCTACGCCGCTCTGCAAAAGGATATATCGAAGGCCCTGAAACAAATAACATTGAAAATCGAGTGTCAGGTTCCGCACGGAAAGACATGGAACTGTCAATCGGCTTTTCCCAGGCGTAAATCAAGGCGGTCTTTCAGACAATTTGAAACTATGAATAGAGGAGACGAAATAATAATGTGTATATTAGAGCCTAGAGTTGCGATCCGCCCACCAACCCTAAGGAGGTGCATATCTAAGACTATCTACTGGCAAACACACACACAATTGAGCGCAAAAGAAATATCAAGGAGGATAAAATGAAAACACGAACAACTCAAAACAGATTTTTGGTTAGATGTTTATTAATGGTTGGAGGAGGATTAATGTGATTAGTGAGCATGAGGAGTATGGGGAGTATGGGGAGCAAGGAGAAACGTCTGCGCTAGATTTGCCCCTTACCTTCTTGCCAATTACCTGACGATTCGATTCCCGCCTCGTCGCTATTTTGGCCGCCTTGGCCTCCATAGCGCCGTAGGGTGATTCAAATGCATTCGCCGTTGGCGTCGTCGTGTCCGCCTTCCGTTTGACGCCCTTCTTCATTTTGGCCGGCTGCTGGGGCGGCAGTACAGCATCAACGACACCCGTACTATTCACATACGCCTGCACAGCTGCCGCAGCAGCAGCATTTGATGTTGCCATTGTGGCGGCACCACCACTGCCATCCAATGCTGCTGCTGCCGCTGCCGCCGCTGCTGCCTGAGCTTGGGCTGCCGCCGCTGCTGCTGCGACCGCTGCTGCCGCTGATGCTGCTGAGGAGGAATTGTTGCCGTCGAGCAGCGAGTTGCTGCTGTTGCTACTATTGTTGCTGTTGGCCAGCGCCGTCTGCTGCTGTTGCATGCTTGCCGCATAATTGGCGCTATGCGCCGGATTCAATAAGCTGGCCATCGCTGCATTTAGGGCGGCCGCATTGTTTGGTCCGCCCGCCGCTGCTGCCGCCGCTGCTGCTGCCGCTGCCATTGCCATTGTCGTTGTGTTCGTGCTGCCGGGCACCTGATGCGGCGGCATTGTGCTAATCGGTGGTATGGACGGTGCACTGCCTCCGCCTCCGCCCGTTGATGAAACCGTGCCGCCCATCGCCGAAACGGGACGTGAGGAATTTCCTCCCGACGACGACGACTGCTGCCCCAGACTGCCCAGTGATCCCGATGACGACGCCGCCGCCGCCAACTGCTGTGCGGAGGAAGTGGATTGCGATGCTTTCCCAGTTGTTGGTGCTGTCGTCGTTGTTGCTGTCACCGATTGGGCGCCTGTCGCAGATGTTGCATTATTACTGGTGCTGCCGCCGCCGCTGCTGCTGCTGGCTGCCGTCGTTATGCTCGTGCTATTATTCGTGCTTTGGTTGGCTGCCGCAGCTGCTGCCGCCGCTGCTGCTGCTGCAGATGCTGCACCTTTTGGTGTAGCCGGTGCTCGTTGTTTCTTTTTGCCACCCTTGGCCGTGACGGGCTCCAGTTCGACTTCCTCCTTGGGCATACCTTCGATCTTTTGCAGATAGACCTTCTCGAGTGCATGGGCCATAACGACAACATCCTCGCCGGGCTTATTATACACCGAACAGTTGGTGAACATTGTGTTTATATCGTGGACAGCCTCATTGGCGGACCAATAGTAATTATTCTCCAATCGCTTCTTAATCGTACCCAAGTCCATTGGCTGTTTAATGATCTTGTGATAGTCGGGCAGGTTTAATTTTTTCGCATCGACCGGCTGTTGGAAGGGCCACGAGAAATGATGCTTCCATAAGAATTTCATGACCGTTTTGATGATATATTGCAATTGATTCGTATTACGTCCCGGTCGATCACGTGGCGGCACAACCGGTGGCTGGACAACGCCGTTGATTGGCTCCACAACGGGCTCATAACGTGGCGGTGGTTCGTTGGATGACATTTTTATGTTGTAGATTTAAATAGTATATATATATATATATATATATATATATAAACCTACTGATGTATAAAATATATATATATATATATATATATAACTATTGATGTATATAATATATGTATATGTCAGCTATTTTTTCTTTCTGCTGTTGCTGTTGCTGCTAATGCTGCTCTCCAAAAACAAATTGACTGAGACGGCCGACGCACACACACACACCACACCACCACCACAACAACAACAACAACGCCGCACACACGCCCGGGGCCGTCTCGTCCTTCTCACGCGTCCTTGTTTGTTGTATGCCCCGCTACTCAGAGCAGCCACAGATGCCGGCTGCTGTTGCTGCTGCTGGTGATGCAACTGCAACTGCTGCTACTGTTGCTGCTGCTGCTGTTGCTGGTGTTGCTGCTGGTGTTGCTGCTACCAACAACGAGTGTTGCTGCTACTTCGTCGACGGCTTCTGTTGGTGGCTTTTGTGTCCGTTGCATGCTCAGTAAATTGTTGTCAACTGTAAATACGAATCGTATTAAAATATTTATACCTACATGTATATTTATAAGTCCTTATCACTCTAGACTTACCACCACTTGCCGGTTTCGTGGCGCGGCGGCTTTCTCCAGATGTCCTGCAGATATTGTTAATTGGTTGCCTTTAATTTAAATTGCTTCTTACGTATTCCTTTCACTTGCAATTAATCAGTTCGTTTGGCATTTTTTTGTGTTTATTTATTTATTTTATTTTTTTGGATGACACTTCTTGCTGCTGTTGATTATTTGTTGGAAGTGGTAGTGCTGCTGCTGCTGCTTCGTCTTCCTCCCTTTTGTTAACTGAATTTTGTATTTAATTTGTATTTGTTGCTGTTGGTGTTGCTCTTCTTATTGACATATTTTGGTCGGGGATCCAAGCAGCGAGGAGACTGCAAAAAACAGAAGTAAGTATTAAAATCAGTCTCAATCCAGAAGAAGTAAAAAAGAGGTGATACCTTATTTAACATCGATATCGATATACACAATAAACAGAAATGTAAACACAAGTTTGTTGTCTTATTTTGTATTTTTATTTTATTTTTTTTCGATGCCGGCCGGGATTGTCGAAAATCCGAAGTTTCTTCGGCTCTTTTGGACAAAAATTACATCTCGAAACATTTGCATGGACAATTTTTTTCTGCACACACATAACACAGAACTAGAGAGAGCGAGAACAACACACGTGAATGCTTTTGGGAAAACAGAATTTTGTTTTATGTTATATAAACAATAAAATGCTATTCAGATAAACAAAATACAAACAAAACAAATGCACATACATACATACAACCGCATGCACTAACACACAGATACACAGACACTCACACGCATACGATTCGTTTCTCGCGCGCGCTCGCCGAAGTGCAAAATGCAGCGAAACATACAAAACACAGCAGACGGACGGCGAAGCTAAAACAGCGTGCAAGGCATCAAATAAATAAGAAACAACACAAAACGCTTAAATTTGCTTCATATTTTCTATGGCAATTTTCTTTTATACACAACACTAGCACAGACACGCTGCAGCTGCTGTTGCTTCTTTTTGGGTTTTTTTTTATTTATTTTTTATTTTATTACGCTTTTGCAGCTTGGCCTTTATTTTTCCATTTTTGTTTTTTCGTATACACCACTTAGTATGTGTTTGTGTATGTTAGTTGTTACTTTGCCGCCGTTTTGACACTCACGACAACAGCAGCGCTAACATCACCAGCACCAGCGTACCAGTCGAATTGAGCGGCGAGACAACTTTCGAAATTCGAAAATGAGAGAACTACAGAACGAAAAAAGATTGAGAGCGTCACACACATACGATTAGCGAGAGATACGAAATGCTCACCATAGAGCCGTCCCGCTTCCACGCATGTGTGGCTTTGAAATAGTTGTGTTGACAGCGCGTAATAAAATAAAAACCAAATTTTTAACCAAAATGAAATTATTGTTCTAGTTATAAATATGAAATATGTTTAAGGCACTCTCATCGGGCACAATTCTTCAGGTAAAAAATGTCACAAAGTGAAAAGAACACGAGCGCATCTACATACATATATATATATATATATAAATATATATATATTTTTTTTTGCGGGATGAGTGAGTGAGTGAGACACACTGCTGTGTTTATTGTGGTGTGTTGGTGGAAGAAATTCACCACTCAACCGCCGCCGCCAACTTAGCTTGGTTATGTTCCTTTCGTTTCAACAGAGTAGCAGCAGGCAGCATGATTCATGCATATAATAAAGTCTCTTTGTTTGTTGCCGTTGTTGCACATTGCAAGCACACATACACACACACATATGGAAAATAAAAAGGCCTACCTAATTTTGTTTTTAACACTCTACACCCTCATCTTAACTCTGGCTGATGAGGTATTTATGGTTAGCTGAGCAGCGGAAGAAATGACTCTCGTAAAGCTTTGATGACGACGATGACGGCGGCTGCCACGAACAACAGGCGTACACACACACACACACACGAGCAGTTCTCTCTCCCTCTCTCGCACACATATGTCTGTTGCTAGGCTGCACAGTGGTTCGACGCTCGCATAAATTCCCCAAAGCGAATTTGTAAACATTGCGCCCCAAATTTATTGTAACTGTCACACATACTGCACACACACACACACGCATAACTATGCACATATATGTGTTTAGGTGACATTATATTTAGTTTGTATATTTTGCCGGCCGGCAAAGTACGCATTGCTTTCACTTTGCAACTTTTACACACACACTTAAATTAATGAAGTAAAACATTCAATTTGAACCACAGTTGGATGTGCAAAATTTGCCAAGGCGGTAAAGAAAATTCTATGACGCAAAATTCAAATCGGAAAGGAAAAACAGCAAGCAAAACAGCAGTCAACAAATGACGTAGTCATTATCAAAAGTGTGCGTCGATTCAATATTTCCATAACGCGCAATTATTATTAAAAACAATAAAAATAAAACAAAAACACGCCAAGATAAAACAAAAAAAACATCGCCAACGTGAAATTGCATGCAAGCAGAGCGACGTGTGAGCGGCGTTTCTACTCTTTTCTCACTCTCTCCCACTCTTTTTTATTTCTTGCATATTCTCTCACAACAAAACAAAACATTAACTGGCAACAGCAAACAAACACACATACATACATATATATATACATATATATATATATATATATATATATATAGCAAACGTGCTGATGCCCGCTGCGCTCTGTTGTAATTATGTAGTACAGTAGACGACTTTGAGTTTTCAACAAAAATTTGTACGTATAACAACAACAGCTACGACGTAGAGTAGCGTAACGTAGCGCTCGCTCTGCTCGATGTTCGGGCTTCGGCTTCGCTCGTCTCACACTTCGTGTTTGCAGTTGTGTATGTAACGGACCGCGCGCGCTATGCATACTTGTATCTATGTGTGCAAGTGTGAATATTCAAGGCAAACACGATGACGTCGGGTTAGATGATGATGATGAAGAAGAAGAAGCAACAACAGAAGCAACAATGGCATGCATTTAAAACACTTCGAGCACGCCACAAGGGGGTGAGAGGAGGCGGCGGGTGTAAGGAATGAAAAAAAAGTGTATAATAAAGAGGCAAGTTGAACAATCAAGTGCCAGACATGTATATATTTAAATATAATTCCTAATCCTTCAATTAAAAAACAGGCAACAAAAAAAAACGTCGAAAAGTTTGTTTTATCAATAAAGGTCAACACACAAAAGAATTTGTCGTCAGTTTTGGCAAAAAAAAAAAAAAAATGTGCGCTCTAAAAATAAATGTTATTATTTTATTATGAACGCATCCACACTTGGGGAAGTTTCAATCAAATTTAAGCAGAACACATTCATTATTAGTCTTTCTTTTTTCTTCCTTTTTTGCATGCACTTGAACTACGCGCAAAAAAAAAAGTTTATTTAAATAAATAAAATACAAGTGATCCACACACATACACGCACACACATATCAGAGTATCGTGACTGAGCACTTGGGGGCACACTCGGCATGTGTTAGAGTGGGACAACAATTCGCTACGTAATATATATTCCAAATGCAAATATGGCGGCAGCGGCACGAGACACAGCAAGAGACCTAGCAACGACCCAGAGAGTCGACTACGGCAGTCACAGAGAATTTTGCGCTTGCATCTGTATTCGTGCACATATACATGTGTCTCTCGATTTCGATGCCAGAGTTCGAAAGTGAAAAAGAAGACAGGCGGTAAATTGAGCAGCAGCAGCAGCAGCCGCCGCCGTCAGCAACTTTTGTTGTTTTGTGTGTGTGTATGTTTTTGTTGTATCTGCAAGTATGTGGTGCTGCTGCCGATGCCGACTAACCATTGTAGTGAAGTGACCACTACGTCACAAGCGAACGAGAGAGAGAGAGAGAGAACGAACGAAATGTTGAATCGAATCGAATGTCGAATGCCGAACGGCGCCCGAAGAGAGCAAAGAGAGCGACGACGAGCACAGCAGAATCTTCGTTTGTTCTTTCGTTCGACTGGCAGGCCAGGCTGTTTGCCTCTGGGTTAATAAATCGTGCTAATAGTGGCACGAATTTAAAGCCGGTTTATATGCGGCACAAGCACAGCACAGTAGCAACAACAACCACAGCTATTGCAGTCGCTGTCGCCGTCGCCGACGACGACGTTGACAGCAAAAGCATCAATGAAATTGCTCTGGTCGTCGTCGTCGTCATAGTCCCCCTCACCAAACCAACAAGCGTTCGTCGCCCACATAGACAATAAGGAGCACAAAACGCATTAGACATTTATAACGGTGCTGTGAAAAATGTAACGTGCAAGCACACCCCACAAAGGTAAACAAGAAATTTGAAGCTGCTTTCGATTTTGCGCGCGAAATGCAATTCGCCAGACATATGTATACAGAGAGGGAAAGACAAGAAGAAGCAGATGCAAGCTGAATGAACAGCCGGTAAATGTATGTATGTATAAATGTGCATTTAGCCTGTGTGAGCCGCAAAACGTCACAAAGTTTTGTTTACATACTTTTCGCGCGTATTCGATCAAAACTTCAAAAATTTATCAACACTTGAAACTCTGGCTTTTTACTTACACACAATAAGCAATTTTACGTTATGCTTCTCTAGATTTTACTTTTGCATAAATACCAAGAGAGAACGTTGCAGTCGGGCTAACCAACTGCGAAATACTTTGATACCATACTTAATGCCAGCTGATAAGATGTAGAAACGAACACGATGTGTATAGCCAAGAAATTCTGTCCAAGTTTGCCTTTCAAATTGCGGTAGATATAAGCTAGTTACCTTACATTTTTGAGTACGATCTTAGTAATCTACCTTCTGTAGCAGGCCCTTGCTGATGTGGATAACAGGCCACTAGTGATGTAGTACTAAGACTGCAACATAACATCTGTAATCTAACATTTAAGAGTGTTACCAGCAATATACCCGTACAATTTGGTGACTAACTTTCAAATTGTGTTGGATATATGGTCTTATCGATTCACACTAACAGGTGTATCGGATTAGGGAGTCGGAGTGGCCGTCCAATTTTTTACCAAGTAACATACTTTTAAAATTTATATATCACTTGTGCATCCTATTCTGGAATATGGGTCTTGTATAGGGTCACCCAATTACAAAGTTCATCAGGACAGAATAAAATCCGTACAAAAACAATTTCTATTATTTGCCTTGAGGCGTTTTAATTGGACTACTAATATTAGCTTACACTTACCATTGTAGACTTTTAATAATAAATTTCCTTCTCTTTCTGATCGTGGAACAATGCTTGGTGTAATCTTTTCATCTAAGCTTATAAACGGTGAGATTGATTCTTCGGAGTTAATCCCTTAACTCAATTTAATTTTACAGTTCCGCCGTTATGCGGCGCACCCCCCCGTTCGCTTTTTGCAGTTTTGGTAACTCTAACTCAAAAACTGCGGAAGATATAGCCATTTAAAATTTTTTGGGTCGCGGGGCCTTGGGGCTCCGGAGGTGGGCGTGATATATCTCGATTTTTGAAGGACATCTCCAACAACATACCAACCAAATTTGGGGACTGTAGTCTTAAAACTGTGAGAGATATGTGGCTTTATCGATTTCCTAGCCACTTAGTGGACGTAGCACTCCAATTGTCAGTATATGTTCCAAGTTTCAAGTCTCTATCTCTAAGGGTGTCGAAAAACGTTGCGTTTCTACCTTCGGTATCAAAGTATAAATATATATACATATATATTTATGCAAGGGTAGTTAAATGTAGCAAGGCAAATGCAGCTGTCTTTTTTTCTTCTCGTTGAAAGACGAAGGGTTGTAAAATACCCAAAAATTTTTACTGTTGTCTGAGCAAATCTGAACAATCGATTTCAATTTGCGATTAATTGACAATTTGCAGCAAGTTGCAGCATCAAAAAAAAAGATCACAAAACACTTAAAATTCAATCGCGATCGATAAGTTTGTGTGAGCGTTGGGTGTGGGGCATGCGCCACGTGCGTCGAGTTTCAAGTTCACTTACATTTTCTCTTCAATATATTTATTTTGTTGTTGTTGTAAACCAGTCAATTGTTTTTGTTGTTGTTTATTGGTGTGGGGAGTTTGTTGTTTGTTATCCGCATTTGTATTTTGTTTACGTTTTTCAGTTATTGTAGACGCGATTTCCTTGCTGTTGTTAGTTTTATTTATTTGCTTTTTGTTGTTGATGTATCAATATAAAGATACATATATATTTTTGTATATTTATATATGCGAGGAGATTTTTAACAAATACAACACGCAAATTCTAAATATCTACACAAATGTTAAGTGTAACTGTAAAAAAAAAATAAATAAATATATTTCATTTCGCGGCAGCAACAACAAATAATGTTTGTTGTTTTCCACCGTTTTGCAGTGTGATGAACAACGTGGGGGAGGGGGTGAAAGAGAAAGAGAGAACGCCAACAAAATGTGCACATGACGTAGACGACGTAAGTGATGACGGTAGCCAAACACGTAAGCAGCGACAACAAACTACGCGGCGTCCTTACGTTACGTTAAAAACAGCGGCGGCAAAACATCGCGAGACAAAAACACACACACATATGCATACTCACACACACATGCTTCGAGAAGGCACATGCAAACGCGCAACGGGCTACATAACGTTTAAGTATGTACGTAATAACATAATAAAAAAAAAATAAATAAAATACGTAGAAATTCTTTTATTTTTATAAATTCTTTATATCAAATCATTTTTTTGTAGCGAGGATAAACTTTTTACGCGTTTGTTTTTTTATTTCTGGATGTATGTATTTATTTATATTTATTTATTTTTATTTATTTATAATTATATATATATATATATATATTCACTGCCTATTGCTGCTGCTAAGCGCACGTCCACACACACACACATTCTCAGCGACAGATAGTCAGCGCTGCTTTTTCTTCTTCTTCTACAGTGCTGGCTGGTTGCTCTGTTCGTTGCCACCACCAAAAAAAAAAGAAGTAAAATGAAAAAAATTGTCATGTCCATTGAAGTCTCACATTTTCAAATGCATTTTTTGGCGCAAAATTTATTGCATATATAATAAATTTCAGTAGCAATCGTAGCACATTGCATTTAATAAACACTTTACACACAGTTTATATAATTTTCGCTAATTTTTACCACAATTTTTAAGCAATTTTTACACACCGATATATTCGTACGCGCTACAATTTTCGACATACGCGCGTTTCTTGTGAGTAAAGCAGCCGTCGTTGTCGCCATCAAAGATACAAAAAAAAAAAAAATTTTCGAAATTACTCAAAATGCGAATACACACACACATACAGAAAACACAGCGAAAGGCGAGCGCACGCGTACACAGAGTGCTCTATAGCGGCACTGCTCACATCCAATACTGATGGTCGTGTGTGGAAATGCAACCGACATATCAGCGCTGCATTAGCTGGTTGGGAGCGCAAGAGCGGAGACTCTGTGTACATGTGAGAAACAAGTCAAAAGCGCTTGTATCGCTCAGCGTCCGTTGTTTGTGTAATGGTAGTGGTGGTGGCAATGACAAATGCTGCTGCTCTTGCTGGTGGTGGTGGTGAATTTTCGATGTTGTGTATGTATATATATATAGATATATGTGTGTGTGTGTACAGAAAGCAGCAACGGGCAGCTCGCATGAAAAAAATGCACGATGAACAAACGTAACGACGAAACAAAATGGCTGTCTCACAATATTTTCCTAGCATCGGAAATGGTGTTGTACGCCTTTTTTGCTCAGTCTAAGCACCCATGCGCCCCAAAATGTCCAAACGAATCAAATAGTCGAACATCCATTCGGTTCGTCGCTAAATACAATATTTAATAAGCATTTACATATATTATCTACATTTTAGCATTGACTAGCACATTTTTTCGTGTTCATTTTCAGCACGTAGCGGCGCGAGTACTATTGTTAAGCATTACGCCAACATATCGATACGTGAGGTATCGATGCCAAATCAACGACAAATAACATAGTGTGCTGTGTCATCGCCAACCAGCTGCTAAGCCACACAGCAGCTGTGTCGATAAACGTAGAGCCCGAGACCGATAAATATATCTAAGGCAATCCAACTTGCGAAAAGGGTGAGCATAGAAAAAAGATACAATACTTACCAGCAACGGAGTGCTGTGAGATTGAAATAAACGCAAATAAATCGAAACGAAGCCTTTTTGCATTTTCATTGAAAACCAATCCAAAATTAACAAGGTACGACGCCATTTCTTTGTATGGAAAATCTAGCTAGCAGCAGCAGCATCGATATACACGCGTGCGCACGCATACACATGCAATCACACACACGAACACATGCATATGTGGTGACACACCAATACATACAAGAGATTAAGAAAAAAATGCCTTAACACATTGAGTACTAATACAAATACAATTTATAGAGAGACGTTCGCAATGCCACGAGGAAAATATGTTAACCACAAAGGGCGCAGTCGCCACTTCACATCGCCCGAGGAGCTGCAGCAGGAGTCCGAGGAGGAGAGTGAT
Organism: Drosophila trichaetosa; assembly: GCA_035043205.1. Taxonomy (NCBI): domain Eukaryota; kingdom Metazoa; phylum Arthropoda; class Insecta; order Diptera; family Drosophilidae; genus Drosophila; species Drosophila trichaetosa. The sequence continues at coordinate 23,460 of JAWNNE010000148.1, forward strand.
CAGTCCAGCGGCAGCGATAAGGAGTCGGACGAAAAGGAGTCTGGCAACGCCGTCGCCGCCAGCAGCACAAATAAGCCGGCAACGCGCAGCAAATTGGCAAAGCCTGCAAATCGACAAAAACAAACACGTCGTGTTCCCCACGCTGATTCCGATGATGATGAGGATGATGATGATGAGGACGATTCGGATGATGATTCAGAGGCGGAGGCGCGTGATTCAAAGAAAGGTGTCGCTTCACTTATCGAAATTGAGAATCCCAATCGTGTGATCAAAAAAGCCACACAAAAAATATCACACATCAAAATCGATGATGCTCCAAGTGGTGGAAGTGGTGCTGCTGGCGGTGGTGGTGCTGGCTCCCATAAACCGGAACTGACGCGTCGCGAACGCGAACAGATTGAGAAGCAGAAGGCGCGTCAACGCTACGAGAAACTGCATGCGGCTGGCAAAACAACCGAGGCGAAGGCCGACCTCGCCCGTCTCGCTCTCATCCGGCAGCAGCGCGAGGAGGCGGCGGCCAAGCGCGAGGCAGAGAAGAAGGCAGCTGCCGATCTCTCCAAGAAACCACTGTCCAAGTAGTAACAATAACAACACCAGCAACAACAAACATGAAGCAAAAAACAGGCAACGAAATTAACAGTAACAGAAAATTAACAGTAACAGTAGCGCAGATCTGGCAACGTTGTCGTCGTCAGGCGAACAGGATGCGGATACGGATGGAGTAGTAAATCGGAGTAGTAAATTCGCATTCAACTAGTTTCGAAATTTCGAATAAACGCGAATGAACAGCAACAAAAACAGCGAATTTCTTTTGCGTGAGTAGAGTAAAGAATTCTATTAAAAATGCTAACTATCGATAAAGTGCAATTGCTATATATACAAATTACTTATGTCGTTTTCTCAACAACAGCAACAAGCGTGTTTAGTTAAGATTTGCCAAACTTTACTAAGCAAAATCTGTTTTTAATAATTCTCTTCCTTTTTTTTTATATGCATTCTTTTTGTAATTGAGAATTGTATAAATAAATATACATGTAAAACGATAAATTTTGACTTTCAATCAGATTTCGATGACTTTCCAGTCGGATATTACATATGCATATTCTTATATATTTAAATTTTGCAACCAATATGCCAGTAGATGTCACTTTAGCCTGTATGTAGGCATTAATGTCATTAAGAGGCTTGGGAGCACTGCTGAAAAGAGGTGGCGGAGTCGAATCAGACACTACGGACTGTGACACAATTGATCCACCACTGTTGATTGCAGGTGGTGCAGGAGAAATAAACTCCATCAACTGCTGACCATTGTCAACAGTAGGTGTTATCGGTGTAAGGGGCAATGACAGAACCGGGTCAAATAAACTTGGTTCCCGAGGCAAAGCAGGCTCGGCCGATCGCTTCTGCTTGAGAGACTCATTCAACAGTTTTACACTATTGAATTGACTCGTTATCATACAACCAACAACAGACGAAATCGGCCTTTGGGTCAGGATGGCACTTGCAGGTTTTTAGGTAGCACGCAGACATGCTTAATTTAGAAATTGATATGCTCGAAAGAAGAGACACTATACAAAGATTCGGCCCAGCACAGAGAAAATAACAAAGCAAACAGCGCGCAAGAGATGAAATAGCAACAACAACACCAAGTTTTGGCGCTGTAAGAATAACTACGAAAATAGACGAAACTTTGAACGACTGAAACAACAACACGTAAAAACACAGTTATGAGAGCACACGAAAGTTGAGAGAGCGAGAGTGATAAAGCGTTGTGAGAGCACACGAAATCCGCTATAACAACAACAATGCGAAGCGATCTAGCATGCAATGTAAATATGTACCTTTGTCTATAACAACTATCGCCGAAACAATGAGAGCGAGAGTACAAAGCGCACACAAAAATAAAAAAAACAAAACACAGCTATTAACCGCGTACTGTATGTTTAAAAAAAAATAAAAAAATTTGTGTTTCGCAGCAAAATTATTAACAGACCACTGAAATTACCAAAGCAATCACAGAAAAATTAAAGAGAACAAAAGTACAGATATATTTTATATTAGTCTATATAAACTAGTCAAGCTAATTACAAATAAAATCCTTTTGCTAAATGACGCCCCAAACCTCCTCGAAGGCGGTGCACAATTTGGAGCAGGCAACCGCAGCCGACAACGGATAGTTGCTTATCGAGAATAGGTCCTCGGTGTAATCGGATTTGAGTACGCCGTGGGCAAAGGCGCCAATTACCAAGACAACGGGTTCATCGTAGGTTGTGGTACCCTCGTCGCCATGCGGCACCAAATCGCGACAATTGGTGATCAGTTTGCCCGAAAAGGACATTGCGTACTTTTTGCAGCCGACTGGCAAATGATCGGTTATCGGATTCTTGATGACGCCCATCAATCGGCGCGACGAGTCACTGGCTCGTATCTGGAATTTGTGCAGCAATTGAACCATCAAGCCAGCGAACCGTTTGAACGTGCGCGGAATGCGCGTCTGCGGATTGATCTCAATGAGCACATTGTGCTCGGTGCGGACGAACACCTGCAGCAGCCCGGCCCGATTTAGCGGCGAGTCGAACAGCATCAGCAGGCACTGGTGGGTGATGTCCGGGCGGCAGGAGCCCGGATCTCGTTGATTTTTGCGCATAATGCCCGCATGATCGTCACAATTGAGCAGCTCAAATGTGCCGTGCACCTGTAGTAATTGAGTGTTGGATTGTAGTTTGATTGTTATCGTTATCGTTATCCTGATACGCACCTTGACCGTTTCCAGCTGAGCGCCTTCGAGCACAATGATTAGACGCTTCTCCGCTGCGTTTAGGTGCAGCACCTTGAAGTGTTTCTTGTCCAAATCGAATTCGGGATCATCGGATTTGCGGCCAACGAATTTGCGTTTGCGATTTATCATTTTACCCTGGCCGCCCATAATGACAATTGTTGCTGTCGCTGTTGTTTGCAACAAACAAATGAATGAAATATGCACGCGGCTGCGGCAATAGAGATGTGCAGCACATCGATAGCGAAGCACATTTATATATATAACAGCTGTTAATCTCAACGTGCGTTAGCTAGCAATCGATGGTGCGCTGTTGCTGATATCGATATGAGGTATGTGTTTCGCATTTACATGCAATTTCAAATGTTAAGTTACGAAATATACGATTTGACTGCAAGTTGTGGTTTTTGTTTATTAATACTGAGAAACGTAGCTATTATTTTGCCATTAAAAACGCAATGTTATGGTCTACTGTGAAGTCATACAAAGCCTTAACAGAGCCAACCAATGTTACGTTTTGCGGCTGATAACAGGGATAATGTAAAGTGTCATCACTACAGATAATCGGCTGTATTTTGATTGTTGACAAAGTTGAGGCTCGTTTCGAACTTTAAATAAAAAAAAACAAATAATTGACAATGGCTGCCGTTAGACGTGATATAGCGCCGTTCCTGCAACGCGTGCGCGCCTTCCTCCTGGGCGTAAGTATTTCCCATCTTTCGCAATTTTCGCCATCCCATTTCTCCACTACGTTATGTAAGCTTGAATGTATTTAAAAATATTTTTTGTTTGCTTGTCTTTTTTTTCTTTTGTGTGTGTGTAGCGGGAACATACCGTTGCATTGCGCTTTGAGGATGGCCTTGCCGATCGCACGCAGCCCCAGCCCGAACTTCCCGAAGGGCCCTCGCACATCTATTCAGCCAATTATTATTGCTCACGCGACGGCAGACGCGAGGTGCAGCCGCCAATCGATCTGGTGCAGGAGCAGAAAGTTATTGACGCCAATGCTGGCGATGCCACCGCTGCTGCGTCCAAAGCGGGCAACCAGGTGCTCCCCACACCCGGCAAGGTTTATGCCTGGGACTAGGAACTAGTTCGCAGATGGGGGAACAACTGAACTAACTGCAAATCAAATGCGTGCAGTCTGTGTATATTAGTGTCTCCTTTTTTTTGCATAATAATACAAATAAATAATTTAATACCATGTGTGTGTTAGTGTTAGTGTACGACAATAACTGCAATTGGAATTTTAAATTTCCCAATTCTCTCTCTCTGGCATCTGGCAACGCTGGCAATCATTCCGTTAGCCGGTTGAATGATTACCGTTTTAATATAATCAATTATTTTTGTTATTCCGTTGCGCATCAGCTGATGAGCGATAACATCTGTTCCTGTAGCGCTCTCTCTCTCTCTATCTCTCGCTTTCAGCTGGCTGAATCTGTTATGCCAATACCCTGGCCGCGTTCTTATCAAGCGAGCATTCCGATTTCCATACAACGTTCAAACGCGACGCGAAAATAGTTATAAAAGTATATAACAAAAATGCATGCAGTTTATGCTTGATGTTGACAAATCTTACAATAATATATATTTATCTACTGTTTATTTATTTGGGATTTATGTGAAGGGTATTTTGTAGTCGACCACTCATCACTCACTCCTTCCCTTCTTCGTGTTGTTATAAAACAGTTTGTATTTTATGTCACACTCAGTGCAGCTGTACATTTAACAATGCATTCACATTTTCTCTCCCATTTGAAGTGGATTTGCTGGCATGGTAAGTAAATTATTTGCTTGATTCAATTGATTTGCGCAAATAATGCATTTGCCGAGATGAAAATATTACTAAGTAATAAGTTTAACCTGCACGCATTTGAATCGTGTCGCATTAGAACATTTACAGGGTATATGCCCTAAAAAGCATATTCATAAATTACATATAACATATAAACGCACATTTAAATCGACACTGAACTCGATTGTATAAACGAAATAGGCATATTTGGAATTATTTTTGGATTTTAGATTGAGAAATAATGTTGGGGACAATCATAGGGATTGGATTGTTAGTTTCGCTGCTGCGTCTGCTGTTGCGACTGTTGAGGCAGGAGCGAAATCAACGCGAGCAGTTGTCGAATTTGGCGCCCAACGTGTCCCAGTTTCCGCTAATTGGCGCCATCTGGCAGATGCGTGACTTTCAGCCGGACAGTGAGTGCTGAAATATAATTATTCAATTACTTAATTACATAATTAATAATCATAACAATAATTTTTTTTTGTATAGATTTGCACGAGAAGTTTGCGGCATATGTGCGGCGTTATGGACGCAGTTTTGTGGCCACCACATGTGGACGCATCGTGCTGGTCACATCGGATCCCGGCCATGTGGACGCGCTGCTGCTGAGCAAACAGCAGCTGCGCAAGGGCATCCTGTACGGCACCCTCACCAGCTGGCTGGGCAACGGACTTCTGCTTAGCCATGGCGAGAGTTGGCATGCGATGCGTAAAATAATTACGCCCACTTTCCACTTTAGCATATTGGAACAATACATCGAAATCTTTGACAGACAGTCCAATATACTAGTGACCAAACTGAAGCCATTAGCAGCACCCACAACTGCGGATCCACTGGAAGCGATCAATATATATCCGCATGTCTGCCTGGCTGCGCTGGACATCATCAGCGAGGCGGCGATGGGCGTATCCGTGAAAGCCCAGCTCAATGTGGATGCGCCCGTCGTGCAAGCTGTCAAAGAGTACGCAAATTATTGTCATATATATATATATATATATTTTCTATATATATCTGCTGATTACTTTCTCTCTCTTTTCAAAGCGTAACGAATATTTTGGCAACGCGTTTTATGCGTCCGCATTTGTTGCCGCCGCTGCTGTTCCGATTGTTTTGGCCCGCTGGCTATCGTAAGCAGATCGCTGGTCTCCAGTGTCTTCATCACTTTACCAACGCCATCATCGAGCGGCGGCGTCAACTCTTGGAGCAGCAGCAGCTGAAGGAGGAGGAGTTGAGCAAAAAATTTGCCTTATTGGATACACTGTTGCAGGCCCGCTTGGCTGGGGCATCTTTAACGGATGCTCAGATACGGGACGAGGTGAGCACGTTCATCTTTGCCGGCCACGATACGACCACATCCGCTGTCTCCTTCTGCCTGTATCTGTTGTCGCGACACGCAACCATCCAGCAGCGTCTGTTCGAGGAACTCACTGGACATTATGGCCAGGATTTGGAGCAACCGGTTTGCTATGGCGACTTTGCAGCACTGCCCTATTTGCACTGTGTCGTGAAGGAGTCGCTTCGTCTCTATCCGCCCATACCGGCAGTGGGTCGCTGCCTGGACAAGGATCTGCTGTTAGGTATGCATATCTATTTCAATATATAATTTTATATATATACAAAAATAAATACCGATTTGTGTGTTGCAGGCGAGTCGCGGTTGCCGTCGGGCACCAATGTGATTGTGCTGCTCTGGCAGCTGTTGCGTGATGAGCAGCTCTACGCGGATCCCCTGCGCTTCTGGCCGGAAAGACATTTGAATGCCGCCGGCAGAGATTACAATATACCCTTCAGTGCTGGGCCTCGGAATTGCATTGGGCAGCGTTTCGCGCTGCTCGAGCTGAAGACGATCGTCATCCGGATTCTGCGACATTTTGAGCTCATGGCGCTCGGCGTCGATGTGAAGCCGTCCATTAAAATTGTGCTGCGCTCGGCGACTGGCGTCAATTTGGGCCTGAAACTCCGCTCCAAAAGCTAACCAGCCATCGCAGTTATCGTTTAATGGCGCACACCTGCTGCGCTATCGATATAACTATGCATGATCGTTTTTATATCGATAAGAATTGAGCTGGTATGCTAGTGTCATCTAGTGTGGGAGAATGCCAAGAGGCGACCTGCCGGTCAACATGGTAAGAAAGGTGTAAGAGCAAGAGCAAGGATAAGCGAAACCAAAAAAAACCAGGAGAAAAGAGAAAAATCGCACCGCTAATCGCTCTGCGATTTCAGTGATGTGCAACAGTGAGGCTCATGCTGTGTTTAATATTACCATTAAGTAGTTTAAATATTTGAAAATAAAACAAATAGAATATGTATGTAAAGGCCTAAGGAAACTTGATATGCTGAAATGAGGGTATGCAGAAAACAGCCAACACAGAGACAAAGGCTTTTTTTCTTGAGGATGAAATACAAATTGTTGGTCACTTGCCGCCAAAGATGATGTGCACACAAAAGTAAGGTCACACACTTTTCGCGCGAACAATTTGTGAAGGTTGCAAAAAATGCGCAAATACCAAATAAAAATACCATTGATTTGCGACATGGTCACACCTAAGCGCCAGCGACAAGTAAACAGCTGACGTATGAGAGGAAAAAAAATAAAAATTTAGAACTGAAGTAAGAAAACAAAAAACAACAATAATTTAGTGCGTTAAATACGTGTAATAAGCGAAAATATATATTGAAACGTAATGGAAACGCCGACCGCCGATGATTTGCTACAGTTTCGCGATTACAGCGCCACGAACAGCGGCGGCACCCCAGCCCAAATCAACGTTAACTCGCCAACGCATGTAGGACTCGGGGGTGGCATGGGGGGACAGCGTCAACGTGGTGATCCCCTCGCCGACCTTATCTACGATATGAGCAGCTCCGCCCAAACAATGATCGGCGCCGGTGGAACTGCTCCAGATGATCAAGCCGAAGCTGGCGCTGGGGGTGGAGCTGGTGGCGGTGGCGGGGCACGTTTATCATTTCTAACCATCGAGTACTATCAGCAGTTCTTCAATGTGGACACGTACATTGTGCTGGAGCGCATCGTCAACTCGATGATACCCAAACGGGCCGCTGCCAACTATTTGCGCATGAACATTGGCGAAAATCCCGATTTATATGGACCCTTCTGGATAACCATAACTCTGGTAACAAATTGCATCCTTAATAATGATTTTTGATTGATAATCTGCTTTTGCTTTTTGTTGTCCATTTTTAGATCTTCTCGATAGCGATAAGTGGGAATATAGCCAGCTACTTGCAGCAGGCGAACGACAGCTATCACTGGCATTATAATTTCCATTTGGTTTCGTACGCAGCCAGCTGCATTTTCCTCTATGCCAACATTTTGCCAGCCATCCTTTGGGCCTTGTTCAAATATAGCCTCAAGCCGATCGATGATGCGGATGCTGTTGAAACGGATAGCGTTAGTTTGTTTTTCGTATTGCTTCGCCTATATCTCCCATATACTGCTTACTCTTTCACTCATTCGCTGTTTCTGTCTCTGTCTCTTTCTGATTTGTAGGCCAGCTACACGCCCAGCTTGTTGTCGCTGATGTGCATCTATGGCTACAGCCTGGCCATCTACATACCTGTCTCCATTCTTTGGGTCATCAATGTGAGTATCGCTTCAATGAAAAAAAAAAACTAAAGATATCTTCGATTCCATAAAGTACATGTATATATATATATATATCCTTAGTCTAGGCTAAGTTCAACTGCTTGTATTTGTCCGTTTAAGCTTTCATTTCGGTTACTTTTGCTTAAGAAGTTGATATAAATAGATAATCTAGCCCAAAAGATATATTTTTGGTTCAGCCGGATTCCCGCCTAGTTTATTTAGAATCCATTTTTATACACTGAACCCATTAAAAATCGTTAAAACTAGTATCAGCCAAGTTGATATAGCCATGTCCGTCTGCATCTCTGAGACTAGAGACCCGGACAATAAAGGTTCTCGTATATTTAATTTAATTGATAACTGCCGACATTGGCTTCGTATTGATACATAATGTATATATATATGGACATATTTTTGAGCAACTGAAGAAGAATATCTATTTTTTTACTACGGCTTTCTTAATTGTTTTCTTACTAACTGTTTGTGCATTATTTCCAGATATCGTTGCTACAGTGGCTGCTGGTTATAACGGCCGCAATGCTGTCGGGCACAGTGCTGATTGCGATCTTAACACCGGCGCTGCGTAATTCACAGTATTCGCTATTCCTGATTGTCGGTATACTCGGTGCCCATATTGTGCTCGCCGCCGGCTTTTTGCTCTACTTCTTTCACAGTCCGTCGGAGGCGACGATGGTGCAGTCAGCGAAACTTACCGCGGCGCCACCGCTGATAAAGGCCGCATTGCCAAAGTTATCCACGCAGGCGGTGGCCGGCGATCTGTCGCCAGTCAATCAAACGAACTAATCGACTAAGCGACGACGACTACGATGACGGCCCCATTCCATTCGATATATATATATATATCTGCTGTACATTAAGTTCCACATAATATTTTACTATATCTTTTGTCCTTGACACCAGCTGCTGTAATTTAAAACAAATCAAATCAAATAAATAAGTAATAGTTGGTCTAGTTATGAGTCCAGGTTATATCCGTATATATATATAAATATTGCATTTGATGTCTCGTTAATCACGATCAAGAACCATTTCCCATTAACTGATAATTGACACTTTCGAAACTTGTTACAGTTTTTTGGCTTTTTTGTTGTGAGAGCTTAAATCTAGAAACCTTTAAAGCGTGCGTTCACTGTACCTGCTGGCTTGCTGCAAATCCTTGCGAGTCTTTCAGTTTCAATTTGCATTTAAAGCTGCAAAAATGGACGCGAACTTGTTGGCAATTATTGTTGTTGTTTGGAGCATCACTAATTTCCTAATGGCACAGAGAGAGAGAGAGAGAGAGAGTGCGAGAGAGAGAGAGAGACAGAAGTTGGTATTTTTGTGTACAGATCCATATGGAGGACATCCCCTGAGCTGGGCTGCCTTTCTTTGCTGTTGATGGTGATGATGGGGGTGTGGGTGTAGGTGGGGTATGTTGGCTAGGGTGTCATACACACATACATACACACACACACACACAAATATACAGAGAGTTGATTGTTTGCTTTGTGTTCGCCGAACGAATCCTCAACCGTTCCACATTCTTATTTTCCCATTTGACGTTGTTGAAATGTTCTTTGGTGAATTTCGCCCGAGCACATAATATCATAATATCAATAAACAAGCTAAACTACTAAAACGGTTGGTTCTACTCAAATAGTGGGCTTGGATTTCTGTTTTTCTATAATCCAAGTAGGCTTTCGATTCAGATTGTCCAGCCAGTAATGGAAAAACCAATATATTTCAGTTTGCTCCCAGATCTCGTCTGGTGAACAACTTATTTTGTTCGGCTCAAAATTTCAAATTGTGACAAAAATAAGTTTTCGTTTTCAAATATTTTTTTTTTCGGCACACAATTTACAAATTTTTTTTTTTTTTTTTTTTTTAATTTATTTATTTTTTTTGACCTTATTAATAAACGTTTATTACATTAGGAAAGAAGACGCTATACATTTAATTAGGAGTTAATGTTACTGTGGACAATCCATATATGTGTGCTTAGAATATTATAGCGTGGAGAATGTTGTTTTTGTGTTAATAATTGCTTTGTCCAGAGATTTTTATGCAGAAGTCCGCTGGTTGTTTACAAGAATTCCTCGCACCAATCGTTGAGGTAATTATAGCAATCAGATGCCTGTTTTGAGCTCGCATTGCAAACATCCTTCATCCAATCCTTGAACAGCTCCTCGTCCTTTTGCAGCACCAAATACTGGCCGAGCACGGTGTACGCCTTATCAAAGCCCGCTTCCAAGCGTTTCACCAATTCCTGCTAATTCTGTGACCGATTTCTGTCCCATCGGCTCCGCTATGAAATTCTTGTATTTCTGTGTAGTTTCCGACATATTCTTTTTTCTTTGATTAGATTTCTGTTTGTTTATATTATTGGTGGGTTAGTTGCGGACGTTATACGATTACAAAATTGACGAAACAACAAAACTTCTCGGCGTTATGTCGCTGGGGGTTAACTTTCGTCCGGAACATAAATGGGCATTCTGGAGCAGAAATATTTCCATATGGCTTGAGGATGAAATACAAATTGTTGGTCACTTGCCGCCATAGACGATGTGCACACAAAAGTAAGGTCACACACTTTTCGCGCGAACAAATTTGTGAAGGTTGCAAAAAAATGCACAAATACCAAATAAAAATATCAGTGATGTGCAACATGGTCACACCTAAGCGCCAGCGACAAGTAAACAGCTGACGTGTGAGAGGAAAAAATAAATAAAAATTTGGAACAGAAGCAAGGAAATAAGCGAAATATATATTGAAACGTAATGGAAACGCCGACCGCCGATGATTTGCTAGTTTCGCGATTACAGCGCCACGAACAGCGGCGGCACCCCAGCCCAAATCAACGTTAACTCGCCAACGCATGTAGGACTCGGGGGTGGCATGGGGGGACAGCGTCAACGTGGTGATCCCCTCGCCGACCTTATCTACGATATGAGCAGCTCCGCCCAAACAATGATCGGCGCCGGTGGAACTGCTCCAGATGATCAAGCCGAAGCTGGCGCTGGAGGTGGAGCTGGTGGCGGTGGCGGGGCACGTTTATCATTTCTAACCATCGAGTACTATCAGCAGTTCTTCAATGTGGACACGTACATTGTGCTGGAGCGCATCGTCAACTCGATGATACCCAAACGGGCCGCTGCCAACTATTTGCGCATGAACATTGGCGAAAATCCCGATTTATATGGACCCTTCTGGATAACCATAACTCTGGTAGCAAATTGCATCCTTAATAATGATTTTTGATTGATAATCCGTTTTCGCTTTTTGTTTTCCATTTTTAGATCTTCTCGATAGCGATAAGTGGGAATATAGCCAGCTACTTGCAGCAGGCGAACGACAGCTATCACTGGCATTATAATTTCCATTTGGTTTCGTACGCAGCCAGCTGCATTTTCCTCTATGCCAACATTTTGCCAGCCATCCTTTGGGCCTTGTTCAAATATAGCCTCAAGCCTATCGATGATGCGGATGCTGTTGAAACGGATAGCGTTAGTTTGTTTTTCGTATTGCTTCGCCTATATCTCCCATATACTGCTTACTCTTTCACTCATTCGTTGTTTCTGTCTCTGTCTCTTTCTGATTTGTAGGCCAGCTACACGCCCAGCTTGTTGTCGCTGATGTGCATCTATGGCTACAGCCTGGCCATCTACATACCTGTCTCCATTCTTTGGGTCATCAATGTGAGTATCGCTTCAATGAAAAAAAAAAACTAAAGATATCTTCGATTCCATAAAGTACATGTATATATATATATATATCCTTAGTCTAGGCTAAGTTCAACTGTTTGTATTTGTCCGTATTCCACATGAAGTTCTGCGTTTGGCAGGAAATAGCCAACCTGCTGGGATTTATGGAGCGCAATACCAGCTGATGCTGCAGCAGCCACGTGGAAATAGTTGTGCTCCATGATTACCACATATGTTCCGGATAGAATGTTATCCCTAACCCTCTCCGTGACACTATCCCAATCATCACCCAGGCTGCCCATCGTATCATAGACGAACAGTATTAGGGAGATGCCATGGACGAAGGCCAAACCGCTTAGTGAGGTTTGCAGGTAAATCTCAAGTGAGAAAGTTCACTCAATGAATCGCTTTTCAATATATTTTTGTCTCTTTAGTGTTTATGTGGAAAAAAGGCAGAAAATCAGCAGCCAATTCGTGGAAAACCTCCGGGCTGTCTTATTGCCCTTCATGATGCCAATGATCCAGGCCTGGTAGCCCTCTTGTAGGAGCAATCCGCCGGAAGTCTCCGCCGAATGTCCCTGCAGCAGCTGGAACATATTGGAACATATAAAGAACATGTAGCTTTTATTTATAATCGTTTAAATATGAGAGAAACCTTTAAAGCGTGCGTTCACTGTACCTGCTGGCTTGTTGCAAATCCTTGCGACTCTTTCAGTTTCAATTTGCATTTAAAGCTGCAAAAATGGACGAGAACTTGTTGGCAATTATTGTTGTTGTTTGGAGCATCACTAATTTCCTAATGGCTGCAAGTACACGCACACAGAGAGAACGAGAGAGAGAGAGAGTGCAGAGAGAGAGAGAGAGAGAGAGTGCGAGAGAGAGAGAGACAGAATTTGGTATTTTTGTGTACAGATCCATATGGAGGACATCCCCTGAGCTGGGCTGCCTTTCTTTGCTGTTGATGGTGATGATGGGGGTGTGGGTGTAGGTGGAGTATGTTGGCTAGGGTGTCATACACACATACATACACACACAGAGACACACACACAAATATACAGAGTTGATTGTTTGCTTTGTGTTCGCCGAACGAATCCTCAATCGTTCCACATTCTTATTTTCCCATTTGACGTTGTTGAAATGTTCTTTGGTAAATTTCGTTCGCTTGGTTTATTAATTCCAGCAATGTGCAAATTATTTGCATGGCAGCAACGTCTACGTAAACAGGGTGTCCCCACAGGGTGTACTACAATAAGAGTTTTGAAAATTGCTGAATATGAGGGCATAATGCAGTTGTGCACAAGTATGTAATAGGCAGTAAATATATATATATATATATATATATATATAATTACATACATACACATACATATGTTATATCTAAAAGTATTATAGCTCTTTTTGGTTAATTTCAAAAATATTTTGCTCTACAACCGTTGCCAACTTTATCCCAATCTAATTGGCAAATGACACCCTGTATATTGTGTACATAGTATTCAAACGCTGTGTGTGAATAGACTCACTAAACTTGCATGTATACATGTATGTATGTCTGTGTGAATAAAATTGCAGTGTACACCAACAACATGAACTTGCTGTCTGAATATTTTTAATTAATTTGATGTTTACCTTCAATTATCATTAATAGACTAATGGTAAAGAGAGAAGCAGAAATTTCGCAACTTTCGTAACTTTTAAATTTTGTAGCCTGTCATCAATCTGTGAATGAAATTTAAGTTTAAATAAATCTGGATTCCCAAGAAAATATTCGACGACTTACTCCAAGAAACTCAATACTTACCTTTTGTACAGTCAAGCTTTTGTGAATGAATTTTCGATCAAACCAATCCTTGAGCAAAGGCCAATTGTTAATTTGGTGCTATTTATTTGTACGCAGCTGTACATATAAAGGAGTTATTTGCTTATGCTAAACATCCTGATATCCTGATATTCACACTAAAACGGTGGGTTCTACTCACATAATAGGCTTGGATTTCGGTTTTTCTATAATCCAAGTAGGCTTTCGATTCAGATTTTCCAGCCAGTAATACAAAAATAAGTTTTCGTTTTCAAATATTTTTTATTTCGGCACAAAATGTGCAAATATGAATCGAATATTATCCGCATCATACAGATACGAAGGTAAGCATGCTGTTCATGAAGACCCCTCATTTCATGTATATCCGTGTATTTCTCCCAATTCCCCTTCTAGAGCAAGGCGGTACACCGCCCTCTGATTGAAGGTCGCGCAGTTTGCGTATCAACAGTATATATGTATGAGCAATATATATATGTACACAATATATTGACAGATAATAGCATGAAAGTCCCCTGAAGTGTTATACTATATTTACCCAATAGCTGGAACGGTGTCCCCCCCACTTATTCAAACTTTGTGGCCGCAGTTCGCGTTCTATGCATCTCGACATCGGGGCAAGATTGACTTTGGGAAGGCAAGAAATCACCAAGTGTTTGAGCGCAGGGAAATATCCGATCCATGCAAGTCAGGCGACGGTAGCTTACATAACGTGTATCCTCGATGCGCCGTACGTCCTGCTGACTAAGCACGAACATCTCATTGCTCACCACAATGGGTATTTGCACAAGGGGAGCTGCCTCCTCGGACACTTGAATCACCTTCTGGACTGTTGGATTATTATTCATCTGCATCTGGGCATCTACAGTTCACATTTGAAAGGAAGGTGGATTAATTCCCAACCTAGAGGAATGGATCGGGGAGAAACGCAGGGGAGTTGGATTACCATCTAACACATTTTATTTCAGGGCACGGCGGCTACAGGAGCTACCTGCACAGGTTCAGGCACGAGGACACCCCGCAGTGCCCGACATGCCCGGACGCCATCGAGGATCCGGAACATGTGCTCTACTATTGTTCGAGATACAGGGGAGTGACTGGCTCAGCGCCCCCAACGGAGAGCTTGGTAGAGCACATGCTGGAGTCTCCGTCACACTGGAGAGATGTCCGCCAGCTCATGATAAGCATACAGAAGGATCTGAGATTATGCGAAATTGAGCAGCGAGTGACGGAGAGTGCCTAGTTAGGCAACCCACCCCGGTGAAGTAATACATTGCGGTGATACCGCCGGGCGTGGGGGTGTGTGTGGGGGGGTGAGTTTAGTACGCATGCATTGATGATGTCTTTGAATCGTGCATGCAGGTGGCCCCGGCCCCTGTATCTCCAGGAGATTCTCACCTCCATAGCGTAACCAAAAAAAAAATAAGAAAAACACACGTGCACACACACATTCACACATACACACACACACCCACTCACCCACTCACACACACACACACACACACCCACACACCCACCCACGCGCACACCCAAGGGCAATACTCATTGTCGTCGTCGTTGTCGTTGTCGCTACGGAAACGGAAGTCACTCGACGGCTGCTGTAAATTTGTATACCCTGAACCCATTAAAGATGGTCAAATGGGGTATACTGAAGATGTTCAAAAGTATGTGACAAGCAGAAGGAAGTTCCTGCGACCCGATATATACCCTATATATATTCTTGATCAGCAACCGTCTGTATTTATTGAAAGCCAATCCCAAAGACAATTAAGATTAAAAGCTTCAAGTTTTGAACATAAGTTGTCGTTGACTATACGCAAACCAAGTTGTATTTAACTATATCGATAATGATGAATTATCTCAGATATTAATAATATAAGTAAC
This sequence comes from Drosophila trichaetosa, assembly GCA_035043205.1. Taxonomy (NCBI): domain Eukaryota; kingdom Metazoa; phylum Arthropoda; class Insecta; order Diptera; family Drosophilidae; genus Drosophila; species Drosophila trichaetosa. Next base: position 39,036 of record JAWNNE010000148.1, read on the forward strand.
AAAAATCGAGTGTTGGAGTTGCAAATGTAACCTGAAATGAAATAAAGAAAAATACAATTTTTTGGAAATGTATTTTCTAAAAAATTGAGATGAGTTCCAATTGATGAATCTCTAAAATCAACAATGAACAAACAAAGTGAACAGGATATCTCATAGTCGAGATGTTTCTTTCTCTCTCCCGACTTGGTTATAAATTAGCTGATGTGCAGCAGCTTGTGGCATATATTTTTTTTTTGCTTGTTGGGTTTTCTGCTCTTAAATTTCAGTGCTGTTGTTGTTGTTGGCCTTTTCGTTGCGCCACTCACTTGACAGCAATTAGTAATCGTCATATGTGTGTGTGTGTTGGTGTGTGTGGGCGTGTGTGGGCGTGTTGGGTTCCTTTGAGCCGCGCTCGTTCGTTACTCAACTGATGCGTTAAAATGCCACTTCAGTCAGCGTATACTCGCATCGGGTTGCTTGCAACAAGAGGCCAACCTTCCTGAGCTGGGTGTGGCCTTAGCTGAGTGACATAAAATGCAAAACAAGTTTCGAATGGACCTGTTGCAACACTAGAAGCAGCTCAGCAGCTCAGCAGCTAACAAATCCTTAGCTAATTAGCTGCGATTTTCTCCTTAATTATATTGCATTTATTCTAAGCATTGAAATGGAATGAAATCTAGCAACGTTGTGCCGAGTTTGCAGTGGAGTTCAAGCATTGCGCAAGTGCCAGCGATTCCTTCGCCTGACTGCACTCTGGGCAGTGGTTCCTGCTGCAGTTGTGCTTCCTGCCAGCTCTGTGATAAGCCACATCACATCCTGCTCCATCTGCGCGAAGATGGCCAAGTGGCAAGGCGTCGGCGCTAAGTAGGAGGAGAAAGCCCGTCAACAGACCGTGGCCAGCCATTGGGTAAATATAGTATAACACTTCAGGGAGCAGCAAATGATTTTAGAGAGCACCACATACACAATAATCAGAAAATAATCCGAATCAAAGTCATTTGAGCTCATTTCTTGTTCGCTTACATTGTATTTTGTACATCTAAAGTATTACATTATTTTTGGCAACTCGATTTTCAAAATTTCATTGCTCTTGATAAAATACTTAAAATACTTTTCGTTGACTATAATAATTAAATTCTTGCTGATTTCAGTTAAGAAAAAATTCAAATAGAGAAAGGAGGTGCATAAAATAAGTAAATAACCAACATTGTCTATAAGCCAGCTAGCCTTAATAAGTAAGAATGCTCTAGTCGAGAGAGCTCAACTAGGAGATATCCCTGAAATAAATGCAATTTCAAATTTTACTGCTGATCAATAATATGTCTGATTATATTATTAATCAATTCTAAGGCTTTATCTGTACAATTTTGTAATTTACTGCTATCGAAAATCGATTTTTGCCGGATGGTTAAAAGCGAAATAAACTTGATCTGCGAGAACTTATATTCAAGTCTCTAGCTCTTTCACACTGACACACAGATGGGCATGACTTAAACGAGACGACTGTTGATGCTGATCAAGAATCTATATACTATAATGGTTTGCTGATGCACTCTTTCTGCTTGTTACATACTTTTGAACAACTTTCTAATACCATTTCTATTCATTTTCTCTGGTTAAAAAAAAATTGTCATCGGTAAAAAAATGAGCAGAAATATACATACAGCATTCAATGAATTAGGCACTTGGAGTTATCTGGATGTCTAGCAATACAATTCTATAAATTAAGCATTTCGTTTAGGTTTCATTCATTGTCTCTTTGGCTTGGTTTGGTCTGGTATGGTTTGGTGCATATTTGATTTAAGTATTTTTAGCTTGTTAGTAAGAATTCCGTACTCCAAAATTCTATGGGGACATTTGTGTGGTGTGTTTGTGTGTGTGTGTGTGTGTGTGTGTGAGAGTTTTGCTTAGTTCAAAGCGATGGGGATTGGGATCGAGGGTTGGGCAGCTGTTGGAGCACGTACCTAAAGGCAAACTGGCTTTAAGACTGAGCAGCTACTGTGCAAGTCAAGAAAGCTGTGACACACTGAGAAAAAATAACGCCCCGATAGTGCAGCTCACTTTAATTTCTTAAAATTTGGGTTGGTCATTCTTTTATTAATATAATGGTAGATTTTTCAATTTCAGAAAGGATATAAATTTATTCTATTGAACAGATTTCTTACATTATCTTCTTTTAAAATACATTTTATTATTAAATATTACAATTTTCAGATTTTACACATTCAAATAATTTTGATAAACTATCTATTCATATAAGTTAATAAGAACAAAACGATTTTACCACGATTCGAACTCGAGTTGAGTTACTTCCCACTGAGTTATTCGGTCTCTGAGACAGATGACAGCTAAATTCTAATACAAAAGCAGAGCCAGTAAATTTCTGTATTTTGAAAAGGATTTTTGATAAATGTTAAATAAGTAGAGAAAAACAGTTATAATTTTAAGAAATTATTTATAAAAACAAAGGAAAACTTTGTAGTTTTCAGGGCAATATTCTGAGTGTACGAAAAAGAAGGGGGCGGAGTGGGTGCATGCAGACCAGCCGGCCGGCTGCTTTTGGGGCGTATACCTTTCTCTCTCTCTCTCTCTCGGTTTTTGGCAGCTTGACACAATTTCGGATGCGTTCGGCGATTGTGTGTATGCCAAATGCCTGACTGGCATCTGCGTCCTGCTCCAAATTCGCACTTTTTGGGCAGAAACTCTACACGGGCTGCGAGCGTGTCGAACTCTACGCGGCGAGGCGAGCTTTTTCTCGAGCTTTGCCGACAGTTGCATTGATTTTGTTGCAGGAGCTGCTGTTGCCTGATTATGTATGCAGCTCAGCTTTTGGCTTGGATAAGACTGGCCCAACGGCACGCGGAATGTGCAATGTGCTGCCACACAAACCGCACATAATTTCATTATTTATTTTAATTAATTGAAATTGTTCAAAAAGAAACTTCATTTAATTTCCGCTCCCTACACTTCAAAAACAATTTTGAACAGAATTTTAGAAATTTGCACACAAAACAGAAGAATTATTTTTGGCAGATTGCTGAGTTATTCGAATGTAAAAGCTCAGACATAAAATTTGTACTAGTTTTTTTCTGAATTTTAAAAGGGATTTCCATTAAGAATGAGAGTTTGCATTTCCACTTTTTACAATAATTTAATAATTGAAAATATTCCTTCAAAAAAAATAGCACAATTTTTAGGGCAAGCCTTTGTTAATATTCAGCATTTTATGGTTTCGTATATATAGAATTTCGAATTTCAGGGCTATTTTTTGATGAGTGTACCGGTTTCTCCACTCTCGTGTCGTTTGCTAATTGCAATTGACGTCCCTCCCACGCTGCCCACCCTCAATTGTAAGTCCTTTTGTAAGCTGCTTAGAGCTAAATTTCGCAATTAATTAGCTAGGAAAAGTAATAGGCTAAAAATATACTAAAACGAATATGGGATACGTATTTTCCTGTACCATTTTAAACAAACTGCATTTTGCCCTTGAATCCGAGTTATGGTTTGAATTCAAATCAAAAAACTTTTGACAAAGGCAAAGTCGAGTAGTACCTTCAAATAAAAGATATGAGAGAGATATGGCTTTCATCGTCTCTTTTTGTGTATCCTCACAGTAGACCTTTAGTGGGAAAGATGGTGCGAAAGGTAAAGCCAATCTAACAGTCTAAATAGCCTTTTAAATTCTGAAATCGATAACATCGATAAGTGCAAATCGATAAAAGCACATATCTCTCACTATTTTAAAGCTAGAGTTAATAACAAAGGAAGATCGGATTTCTGTATAAACCATTCTTACATAAAGCTTACTTGTTAACTTGGAAAGTAGATTACCAGAAATCTTCTACTGAGATTCTTTAACATTCTCCAGCCAATATCTGCCGTAATTTTAGAACTTTCCAAATTATGAGGGTAACTTCTATTAATCGCCTACTTTAATTAATGATCGAAGCCAGTGATTGATATCTGTATATCTGTATTTTTGCATCGGTCTCTTATGATTTAGGTCGGAGGCGACCGGATCGAAAAAGTATGTTATAACGATGTCATTGAAACCATTGGTCGAAATATTTGATCTCGTATTAAAAACCAAATCAAACTGTATTATAAAATTGTTCACATTTGGCAAAAAAATAAGTTCCACCATCTGACCATTAGAATATAGCTAGCCACAACTGAAAAATCGGTCGAACGATGAGTTTTACGTTGTGATATCGAGATAGACAGACAGATAAAGATAGATATCTACCTTTCTGATAAAGTATATAATTTAAATTTGCTTTAATTGAACTTAGAACATAATATTATTTCGAACTCCGGAAAATCTAAATTTCTTCTCGGGTTTCTTATTTGTGGCATGAAAGATATAGAAAACGATTATCGAAGTATTTTTTTTGCTATACTCCCAGTATTGTCTTAATTGTCAAAACTTAACTGATTTGCATAAGGGATTGCATTTTGTGCAGTTTCGTAAAAGTTTCGATACTTGGAACAAATCTATTGGTAACATTTGATACAGTTTAATAGCAACTTGCCAACGTATTCAAATCGAGTGAGTATTAATTTGAAATCGTTCTTACACATTACTTTCTTGCATGAGCAGATTACGTTGTGGCTATATATTTGCAAGAGATGAAATTCTCTTTTTGCTTCGGTTGCGGTTGCAATTAGTTGCAGCACGTGTTTTATTTGGTAGACCATTAATTAGTGGTACAACTACGAATATTTCCTAGTAAAATTGTTTTGAAGCGCTTGATGTGGTCACACTGCAACTGAAAACAACCGCGCCATATTAGAAAATGTACAAAATATAACAGATGTGGCCCCCTACAGAGTGATGGGGAGCCAGAGAGAGAGAGAGAGAGAGAGAGAGAAAGGGAGGGAGAAGGATATAGGTATAAATGTATGTATGTCTACAATATACTGCGTGAATTGGGTCCCTATTTGTGCCGAACACAAATTGTAAATTATCCAAATGCATTTACAAACATACAAATGAAACCAAGTTGAGCCATGTTGGAGACTTGGCCCAGTTGCAGTCGCTGCGAAGCGACGTTGTGTAGAGTTCTGAAGCTGAAAGCTGTCCTAAAAGCTTTGAGCTTTAATGGCGCGCTGCCTGTAGGCTCCATTGCTACTTCTACTGCTGCGGCTGCTGCTGCCGCTATTTGTTCCTGTTTCTGTTGTTGTTCATTTGCTGTTCTTTTTTCTTGTTTTTCTTTCTAGCTTTTTTTTTTTTTGGTTTGCTGAAGCGCAACCAATTCTCAACATAGGATACGTTGCGGCCACTGTTGCTGCCGCTGCTGCTGCTGCTTCTGCTGCTGCTTCTGCTGATGCTGCTGCTGCTCTGCTGCCGGCGTCGCGTTTGCAGTCGGTGTTTGGTGGACGAGCTTGGCTCTCTCTCTCAATCAGTACGAGTCAAGCAGTCTTCGGCGTATCCAGCAAACGCGGTTCTTTTTTAAGCGCGTTTTGTATTATTCTACTCATATAATTTATCATTTGCGTCGCTATATGATTTCCTCCTTGTTTCGTAGTACACCAAACAAACCAATAACAAAACGAAACGACACTAAACTAAACAGCTGACAAAGACAAAAAACAACATCGAAACAAAACGAACGTACGCAAATCAAACAAGCAAACAACAATAAAACAGAAAGTATTTGTCTAGCAAGAGGAAGAACAATTTGATGCCAACTTCTAATTCGAGCTCAGGAGAACGCCCCTCGTCGTCAGCGTTGCAGTTGCAGTCGCAGTCGCCTCAGTACGTCTCAAAACAGTTCCAAGCTCGAGGATCTGCAAAAAAATATATATATATATATATATGTGTGTATGCTATATACATGCATATGAATGTGTATGTGTACATATAAATACATGCATACAACTTGTCGCTTTCCTTTCAATTCGGTAAAAAACACAAAAAAGGTTTTTTGTTCGAAAAATTCACACATGATCATTATTATCATATTGAATAGATCAGAAAATGAAGTATTTATATAAAGTATTATATATCGTATTTATTTGAGTCTATACTCACTTTAATTATTAGTACTTAAGTATCTGTTTATATCGGAGGATCTATCCTAACTCAATCAATACAATTCCAAACATGCCACAGAATAATTATCAACTTTTATATATGATGAAATCAGTAAATTGTTGATCATAACAATTCAGTATAGATCCAATAATATTGGGTCCTCATTATATGCCATAGTTAGTATATGTATATTGTTTAGCAATAAAGTCCTTGGCAAAAGCTACATTTTTTCTAATGAACTAATGATCCCATACAATGATAATATAAGTTTTAAGCTTTCAAAACTTTTTGAAAACTATATTTAAGAATAATTCGTATCCTTTATTTCATTTCAGATAATTGCGAGTCTTAAAATAAAAGTCTGTAGCCAGCAATCACGAAATATATATATTTAATAATATCGTCGAAAACTCTCGATTCAATAACAAAAAGAAAGTGCGAATGGAAATATTTTCACGTTTACTTTGTGCATAACATTTTTATTCCATCTGGAAAAAGCAAAAGAGAGAAAATTATTAGATAAACCATAAAATAATAATAATTTTGGAAAGAATATGTATGTCTATATATAAATATATACATATATATTAAAATCTAAGCTCGCGATTTTTTTGAGTGTACATTTTTTTTAGGTGTGCTTATAGCTAGGTAAACAAACGAACAAACGTGTTAGCTATATAGAAGATCTTAAGAAAATCGAAAAAAAAATAACCCAAGTGTCGCGGGTTGTTTTCTCAACGTGCTCAACATCTAGCCGATAAGAAGGCGATATACCACAAGGTTTTTTTTACAGAATTTACTTCGCAACAACACAGGTTGGATCATAAGTACATAAAAACATATATATATGCATATATACCCCCGTCTATATATATATATATATATATATATATATATATATGTATAAATAAAAGCAAATGAAAAAAGCTAGGCAAATGTTTTTCTTGGTTTTTGTATAAACAACGAGTAAAAAAATCGATATATTTACATATTTAAACAAGACTTGAACTTCTTAAGGAAATATAATATTTATACAAGAAGAAAACTATAAATATAAAAATAAAACCAACGGACTTCCAACGATTTCAAAGAACGACGAAATCATTTTAAATCACACAACTAAAATAGATGCAAATTCTGGTTAACAACAACAATAACAACAATAACAACAAACAACAATAGAAACAACAACAAATTGCCAAAAATATAATAAATCTGTAAAAATATTATTAAACCAAGCGCAACAAACAAAAATCAAGTCGAGCTAGAAGAATTTAAACCGGAAAAAAGAGGTTGACAAAACACACACACAGGAGACAGAGAGAGAGAGAGAAAGAGAGAGGGAGAGAGACACACATCGAGCGAGAAAGAGAGAGAAAGCGATCAGCTACTGAGTGATATTTTAAAACCCAAAATATCATTTAAGGACAACAATTTATAAGGTAAGTAAGGACACTATATACAAAATGTGCCAATAAGTATATGTATATATATAAGATGGATATATATATATATATATATATATCTTATATATATGTATTTATGTATACCTTGAGCTCATTGATAGGCGTTAACAAAGGTTTTAATGAAGTTGTGCAATATTATGTAATCAGCAAAAATGCATCCTTTTGCCTAACATTATGTGTACATATATATATATATATATTCGTGATCAGGATCAACTGCCGAGTCGATATAGCGATGTCCGTTTCAGAGCTACAGAGTTCAAAATATTTAATAAAATTCTCGTAAAGCACAGGTAATTTGATTTGATCGCTAACGCTTTCCGTTTTACGAATAAATCGATTAACGATAGCAATAAAATGCACTATTTGAAAGATATATTATTCTCATCGTCTATACATACCTCGACATAATATTGATCAATGTATTCGAACGGCAATCGTCTACTTATATTTACCAAATGCAGATCAAGAATATATGTATACTTTATGGGATCGGCAGTGTCTCCTACAATGCACTCTCGAGCAAAATCGTAACACCATCTGCAAAAGGTATACAAAGAAATATTTCCACGTACGTTATTTTCAAGACCTAAATCGTGTTCGTGTTTGTGTGCGTGCTCGTGACACGAATGACAAGCATGAGACGTGGCCAACTCTGCTCAAATGCAAGCAATTTTCGTATAAAATATTCACCATGCACTGTCAGCTGCAGGGGTTCAAAAGCTATGTATGCTTTCTCTCTCTCTCTCTCTCCCACTCTCTGTCGTCCGTTTTTGGTGCTGACATGTCTGTCACAGTCATGCACACACACACATTGAAAGTGGGAGAGGGAGAGGGAGGCAGAGAGATAGCGAGAGTGTGTGCGTTTTTGTTGGCATATTTTCACTTGAACTCATTGAGAAAGCAACTCGTGCTTAAATTGGAATCGTCGATTGCATTATTGTTCCAACACTGCTGATGAAAGGCATGCACGAGGGAGGAGGGGGGGGTGCTTTGGGAATGTCCTTGATTGGGTTGCTGCACAGTGCTCCCGCCCCCCACCCCTCACTCCCCTTCAGTTTGTGCCTTCCTTATTTCCGTCTTGACCATAATTTAGAGTGCAATTAGATCGATTTTTAAATCGATAGCCATATATATATTTAATTGAGTGGCATTATCTAAGAATAATGCAATTACCTGCTCCAATTTATATTTTAATTCAAAATGCAACATGATTTTTCCATTAAATAAGAGCGACAACAAAGCCAGAGCACAGTTTGCAGACGCCATTTGAATGTTCAGTGTTCAGTTAGTGCTAAACATATTCAAGTGTTATTCAACAAAAAGCTGAAAAGCTGTCAATAAACATTAACAAATACAACAAACATAGTTTCAGTGTTAATATTTGTATTGTATAAAAAATACACAAAAAAAATATAAGGACTCCAGCAGACTCTGGCAGAAAAACAAAAACACTTCAAAATTATATTCGTCGAAGCCATAAATCATTCATATATATATACTAATCTCCGATATACATTTCTGAAAAATAGCCATTTCAATTTTAAGAATTTTTTTTTTTCATGTATTTTTCGAAACTGTTTCTAAAATCCGGAAAAAGTGAAATATAAATGAAGAAAACTGTGAATAAGAATAAAACCAACGGACGGAAAATAAAAAGCCATTTGAACTGCTTAGGCAATTAAGTTGACTTCAAAAGGCTTGCAAGTTAATGGAACTTGCAACCTTGTTGCGAGAATAGTTAATCTTGTTGGACATCTTTAGAAATTGATCGCCAGATGAAAAGCTTTACGGATTTAGCTGTGCAACTTTGTCTGTTTGTTTTTATGGGCAACGCCTACATGCAGGCAATAAACAGTATTCATCGCAATTTCTCTTACTATTGATAGAGAGAGATAAGGACACACAGAGAGAGAGAGAGAGAAAGGGAGAGATAGAGAAAGGGAGAGAGAGAGAGAGAGAGAGCCTGGCAAATGAAGTGAAACCGAAATCAATTATTTAAATGTAACTTTGGTCAAAGTTCAGAATTCGATGCAGTGCACCGCAAAATGGGTTTGACTTGGTCAGCAATCAGCCACCTAACCCAACCTCCTTCAATCTACACCCTTCCTCTCCCCCACCCCCACCCCCACTCCCACCCACTCCCACTCCACTTTGACAATTTGACGCTTTTGCGCGTTGCCATCAAATTAAAATGCAATGAAATGCTGGCGACAGTTTCTACCGCTCCTCAGGAAATGTATATACATATTATATGTATATATATACATATATATATCTTCTATATACTTGCCTCCATATGTGGCAGTGTTATGTACATTTGCCATGACTCCTCGTTGCAGCTTCCCAAAAATGAAAAAAAAAAAAAAAAAAACAAAACGCTTTTGCTCTTTGTTACAATCTCTACATGCATGTGCTTCTGTGTGTGTGTGTATACGTGAGTGTATATTAGTTGTAGATACACACACACACACATATATATATATATGTATATAGGCACTTGCAGTTTCCCACCCCATTTGGGCATTTACTTTATGTTGACTGTTGACTGTTGACTGTTGACTGTTGACTACCATATAAAAGAAGCTGCAGGCAACACCCACTTATTTAAACATCCAACATCTTAACAGTCACCTTCTTAACCCCGCCTTCTTAAGCCCACCTTCTTAAGCCCACCCTCTTGGCGCCCACTGCATCCGTTTACAACTTTTGCGTCGCATCTTCAGCTTCTCGAATACTTTTATTTATTTTAAGTATCTGAATGTATGTGATAGGTGCACCAACAGCCATAAGATACATTTGTGCATCTTAACAAAGCATAGCTTATAAATGCATCAGTTTTCGCTGCAACTGGCTTATCTAAATGTATTTGAAATTTGCATGCAAAGGTAGCTAATTTATCAATTAGATAAATTTGATGTATGCTTAGCTAGCTAATATAAATGCATCAAAAGCAAAAGTATCCTAATGAAATGCAAGGCTTCAATAAACATGATCTTTGAGATTAAAAGTATATATATCTATCTACGCTTAAATACACTTTATATTTCGGATTGAATGTATCTAAACTTATCAGTATCTATTTGTTTGGCAAACGTAGTAAGAGTCAGGCACAAGTACTCAAAGGTGATCCCAAGAGCAAACTAAGAACTCGACGACGCTGTTTAAGCATCGAACATAGACTGCTTCGTCTGGTTTATTATAAACTACTAAATTATTTGAAAGCTATCTACAATTATTCTTATCCTACTTAGGACATTATCTAGCCACATATTTACTGCTGCAAATGCGTCTAAACTGATTATCCTATCAGTTCGGAGAACTCTTATTGCGGAAGGTTTTATACGGTTCATGTCTTTCCCCATCTTGTGGATTAGAGTCCTCCTTGGCTATCCTACCATTGTAATATTGAACATTATCTATTTGTATCGATGCACATACACAGCCTAGACACAACTATCACAAATACCTATATATTTATCTGTCTTCCTATTTATCTTATCAACTGTCTAACTATCTGTCTGTCTATCTATTTATTACATTTCTGTCTTATAAAATGTCTTTCAATTTATATATCTATCTATCTACATAGCTATATATTTATATATATCTAACTATCTATATACATATTTCTTTCTCATTATATATCTGTAAAACACCTAAGTTCAAATAAACTTAAGCTTAATCTTTGAATTAAAAAGTACCTAAAAGTAACTATCTATAACTATCTATCTGTACTACTATCTAAATATCTATTTATATATCGATATATATTCATCTTAATATCTATCTTGCTAACTATTTACCTTACTATCTACCTACATATATATCTAACTATTTAACTATCTATCTATTTAAATCTTTAAATCCTTAGAGTGCTTAACTCAGCTGAGCTCAGTTTGCTTTAGTTCTTTCTACGAATCCCAGCTGTATTTGTAACTAATTAGCACTCACATCGCAATTATTTTAATTACACCACTCAAAACTTTTTTCTGTTTCCCCCATATAAAGCGATATTTGTCCCTACATTATGAAAACTAACTACCGTTAAGTTCCAAGAATTGGCTTTGGGGGTTTGTTCGCCTCTACAAAATCCGTTCTTGGTAAACTTAATGCTTTTTTTTTTTTTTTTTGCTCAGAATAGAAAAATGCACAGTTATCTCTATCTCTCGGAAAGGGGGTGGGTTTGTGTGCCTGTGTGTGTGTGTGTGTGTGTGTGTGTGTCAATTTTCCGCTTTCATTCAACATTCTTGGAAAATACGAGATGTATTTTCCATGTGGTGTGAATAAAGATTTCTATCTTGAACCCAGTGCACCACAGTGGGTTGTGGATTGGGTGGTGACTGTAGTCATGGGGTTGATGCTGTTGACTGCTCTTGCCCTGCGGAATGATATTATGAGCTATTTCTATTTTGCTCTGTTCTCTTTTTTAACAAGCAAACAAAATTAAGCTCGAGCATCGCAAATTAAATTACAAAGAGTTAATTTGATGCTCTCATTCTGTTCGTTTTTTTTGTCTTCCATTGCTGCTTGTTGCTTTCTTCATTGTGCTGTGTGTGGACTCTTAACACACACACACACACAACTTCCATCCATACTTCCTTTTGCGTCCATTTGCCACATAAGAGCTTATTTATTTTGCCTTTTATTTTGTTATCGCTTGGCTGCCTCTTTTTTGCCCATTCGCCCATTTGCCATTTGCCATTTGCAATTTTCCATTTAACATTTTCCATCGTCATCTTCATCTTTCTCATCTTTTGCTCTTTCTCTTCCATTGAATTTTGATGAGTTTCTGCCCATAGCAATTTTTTTTTTGGGTTTTTTTTTTTTTTTTTGTTTTTAGCCAAATTAGTAAAAATTTACTTGCATTCCAGCTACAAAATGCCTCATTTTAAGTGCTTTTGATTAATTCATAAGTCAAAACGCATGACCAGCTTCCGAATTATATTCGAATTTTGCTAAAAGACTGCTTTTATGTACATATAGTTTACATATAGTTTACTATAGTTTACGTTGCCTTGGACCTTTTGAATATCTTCCGATTGTTTCACATCTTTAAGATTTGTTGCATAATACCAATCAACAAAAGTCGATATTTATTATTATATATGATTGCTTCTATTAACTTAAACTTTGAAAAGTGATTTTTCTTTTCTTTTGTTTATTCTTTTTACAATAATTAAGAGACTGTTTTTGCATTGAAGTTATTTACATTAAAGTTTCAACAAACTTCGACCAATTCAGTAAGGAAATAAGTATCAAAATAATTCTAGTGATTTTTTCATTGACTATAAAAATTATTAAAATTGTTTCTCGAACATTAAAATTCTCTTTGTACTTAGTTTACTTAATCAAAACAAGAAAATTCTATAAAATTCATACCATTTTTTCTTCAAGTGTAGAGTCCTGTGAAATCACAATAGCAAAATCTCAAATAAAAACTACAGGACTATAAGCGAGCACACATATTATAGCACCATTATCAAATGTCAGGAGTTGTGAAAACTAACATTACAATTACTTGTATTGTTAGATGCATGCGAAAAGCGAGCAGCATGATAAGTGAAACTAGCGCAAATATGCGTGTGCGTATTGTGCACTGCTGGGTGCAGGTCGAGCTCTCTCGACTAGCACACACAAATTCATTGAATGCTCGTAATTTGAAATTGCTTTCATTATTTGCGTTTGATTGCTTTGCAGATATGTGCAATATCCTCAATGATTTTGCAATAATGCAATAATGCCCCATTTGCTTGGCACTCAAATCAGCAATCCCCCTTAACTCAGACCCCCCCCCCCCCCAACCGCTCCCTCTCCCACTTAACTTAGAGCCGTACTTGTTGGAAGCAGCCTTCGTACCGTATTTTATATTGGAGATTGAATATTGGATGTTGAGGGTATTGCATTTCACATTTCGTACTTTGATAGTATTTTTGTTTGGCTTTTATTTTCTTTTTTGGCAAATTGGGGTTTCCTTTTTGAAGTTTTCCGCCCGGATGCGGCAAATGAAAATCAATATGACGCATGCGCTTGCAAAAATGCTCCAACGTTATTTTCCAATTCCCCAATGCTCGAATGTGCATGCGTACATATATATATATATATCTATATATATATATATATATATATATATGTGTGTGTGTCAATGGGTGTGGATGCGTGTGTGTGTATGTATTCCGGAGACACATAATTACAGGATACTGGGGATCAGATAGCAACGACATCCGAGACATTTTCCAATTGCACTCTCTTCCTTTCACTCTCTCTTTTTCCTTTGCAATCATAAATTGCATTTGTTTTAACGCCCAGGAACATGTTTCAAGTTAACTTTGCAATCAGCTCATCTGTAGCATATGTTCACCATAATGGCACCACTTTTAAGAATCTGCCTTTTCACTCTTATAACAGCTTTTCAAAATGAACGTGATAAAAACTAGTTATGAAAATGAATGAAGATAAATGATGCAATATCAGCATTGAGCAAGTAGCATTATTCCAAATGATCCTGAATCCACTTGTGAGATCCGTCAATAGTATGTTTTGGGCCTTTATCCTGTTTCAAGAACAATTATAAATGCATATATATATCACATGCGTTTGGCAACATTGCATTTTTCCATATCTCAACCTCCAACTCCATTATAGGAAACAGATGTTTCCATTGCAGGAACCTTACAAAGGAACGTCTTACCTTCGTCTGATCATAAAATATTTCGCCATTTCTCTTTGGTCAATTAAAGGGCTTTTCTTTACTGTGAATCCGAACTTTTGCTACACTTGCCGTGGCAGACTTAAGCGCCTCATTCCTATCCTAGACGAAACAGTAGTTTATCTAGTAAATCTGATTTTGCATTACGTGTCCTTTGGTTGAGCTTTGAAAACATTTTCCTCTTATCTTAATTAATTCTTTTTAATTCTTTTTGCCATTTTGCTTTAACAGAAGACATTTTTTGGCTGAGCAAAACTTTTCAATGGAAAATTGTGCAATACAAGTTGAATTCATTTAAGCGTTGGCTTCAGGGTATATCGTAGTTGAGCTCACTCGACTACAGCATAACGTTTGACATGCAAATTAAATGTACTGTTATCAAAGGGTTTTTGTTTCTATTAAACATTTGCTTTTATTTAATTAAATGCAATTGAAGTGCACTTTGGCGCAATGGTAAACAAGTTTTCAAACAGCAACCACCAGCAGCCGCCTAAGCACGGTCAGCCCCACCACCCAACCCCCACAGAAACCACCGCCAAACTGGCAACTTTCATTACCTGCGCGACAGCAACCACTGGCCGTCGTTCAAGTGCAGCCACCACAGCCACAGTCACCACCAAGCAGCAGTCGCAGCTACCCAACCACCCAAACACCCAGCCACCCCACCTCCCCACCACCCAACCCAACCACACAACAAAAATATCCATTGCCAAATCCATAGTCACTGCCATTATCAAAGAGACGCGTAGTCGCGGATTCTTTGGATTCGCTCTCTCTCTTTCTCTCTCTCTCTCTCTTTCTCTCTCTCTCTCTGCCTTTCTCTCTCTATGTTTGGTCAGTCCTTTCATCTGATGCGCTTTGAGCCGCAGCGAACTGTGGAGTGTTTACTGTAGCGCATTCAGCCAAGCCGAGAGACTGAATCGAATGTTTTACATATTTCACTATACCCTGTAGCCATTCAAAATGGCCAAAGAGGGTTTCATCAAGTTGTGTAAATGTTTGAGGCTTGAGCAGTTTTAAGCCTCACCCTGTGTTTTAATATGCATACATTTAGCGCCAACTTATTATACAGAACGTATATATTTGTATTCATTATTATATATTTCTAAGACGGGGGATTTTTCTTTCCTTAATGACAGGCTACATATTTCTCAAATTTGGAAACAATTTGCCAAATTTTCAGGCTATTTTTGAATAACCATATTTTTGGGATTAGGCATTAGATATATTTTCTTCTTATATTTAGAAGTTGTTGATAAGAAGGAAGCCCTCTACCTTCCAGGGCGATTTTCTAAAATTCAGTGCACATTTTTTTCTGAGTGTAAAACACCATAATTTTTTAAAAATTTACGGATGTGGAATTCTTACTGTAATCGCTAACTTTGACGTTTGATAAATAAATGTGGCATTAATTCATTAGCGTTACTGGAACCTTCACACTTTACGTACAGCAATCAGTGTCGAATAATTATTTCTAGTTTCTTCAAGATAAAACTAAGGGACTATGGACTAGGGACATTTCGAATACAGAAATATTATATATATACTTTACCTTTGACAAACTTCAGAACACAATTATAATATCCTTTGCCAGGATAGTATTTAATAGATGTCACATTCTGTTTTCGTCTATCCATAAGAGTTGAGGAATTTTAATTTTGGTATGGAGGTGTTTCGGATTAGTTTTGATGGATGAAGTGACATAATCTATTTGCTGTAAGTAATCTTGAAAAAGTGAGTACTTTGAGTTAAGATCTAAGATCGATCTGAAATAGCTCAAAGGCAGAAGTCAAGCTCAGGCGTTTTGTTACAGGAGATCTGGTAGTCGAGCTCTCTCGGCTAGCGCATTCTTACTCGCTTTAATTTTTTTAATTTTTGTAAATATAAAAAATGTATAAGCTGACAAACAACGACAACAACAACAATAACAACAACAACAATGACTGCAAAAATTCAAAATTCAAGCACCACTCTAAAGCGCCCAGCGCACGATAATTGAAATGGACAGCATCCGGTTGGGCTGCAGTCTCAGCGCCCGCCCTTGGGCAATGGCCAGGCTTAGGGTTATTGTGGTGGAGGAGGAGGGGTAGGTGCTGGGGTAGGGGTGGTAGAAAGGGATGCGGGTCTGCGTCCAGCTGTAGTTCACATTTTGGCTTAGAATGACGTCTACCATGTAACTGGATGTGTTTTAATTTCTTTGTTTTTTATTTTTGTTTTACTGTATGTAGCAATCTGGAATAGCGGGGTCTTTTACATAACCTGAAAAATATGGCTAGCACCGGAAAAATTACCACATCTGAATGCCCTTACAGAGCGAGACCTCGACTAGCAAGTACCCTGAATCACCGTCATAGATCTCGAGGCGATACAGAATATATGTCGGTAAACTCGATATGCGATTGATATGCGAGAACTTCTATTCCAAAGTTGAAGTCCTTATCTTTTATATCCCGGAAAGTGACATTCATATAGGCAATCAGTCAGACAGATATGGGGAAAATCGAGTTGGTTGTTCACACTGATCAAGTATATATAAATAAGTTAAGTTATCACGATTACCCGGCTATCTGCCCCACGTTGGGCGCCATTTGTGATCATTTATTTTCACTTATATACTTAGCTGTCGAAAATGCTTCATCTTTGCTTCCCTATTTGCAATGGGTATTCTGGTTATTCAAACAAAACATCGACAATTGCAATTCGGTCGGGGAAACTATGCAACCCTATTTTAGCCTCAAGAGCAATGCTTTTAGCCAAAGACTTTCTCATCATCATCATTTCAATTTATTTTTAGACATTTTCGAAACTTTTGCCAAACGTCCAAGATGCCGATGTCGAGTGGATGAAGTGCTAAACAATTAATTAGAAAAGTTTTTTTTTCCTTCTTTATTGCTCTATTTATTCCGTTTTTACGTTTGCTTTCTTGGACACTGCCTGCCTTGACGTGATTGGACTTAAAAAGCAATTTTCTAAAAACTAAAAAAATAGGCAGCAATTCTACTCTTCTGTGCTTGTACTGTTAGTACCTGTCTTATGCTAAGCGGCAGCTAAGCGAATCTTAATTGAAGTAAACAGTTGGCTTAGACATAAAGTAGGATTTATGCACACATTTCCCAGATTAATGTCGCGCTATTTAAATTTTACTAATTTAAGCTGCATTTTTTGAAGCACAAGTTTCATTTAATTGCCTGATGCCACTAACAATACTTCTCATCGTGGTCAAAAATGTTTTTTTCTTTTCTTTTAAATCTGTGCCTAGGGGAACAGTCATAATACCTAGCATTTAGGTTGTGAGTGGAGGGGTCTATCGGTGTGTGAAGGTAGTATTCCCCAGTCCTAGCGAAGAGTAAGAAATTCTTTTGCACCCGCATTCTAGAATTGAACGCATGACACAAACGAAAAGTATCTCGATCGTTTATTCAATATCAATTTCATCAATTATTATTAATATATTATTATTATCTTTTGCTTATAGCAGTGATTTTTTAACTGAACTTCCTGTTTTCTCTTTATCAAGTATACTTTTTGAACTTTTGAACTTTTTGGCAACTATTTAAAACTTGTACAAGAACTTCTCCCAAAAAGAGCACACCTCAATTATTATTTTAAATTCTGTGTGTGGATATGGGCGCCAAACCAAAAATATTTTTGAATTATTCCCCTACCCCTGCACACACACACACACACACGCACGCACACATTGATATAATACATATAGATATTTTTTGCTACCCTTGGCTCAATAAATGTTAATGTGCAATTGGGAGTTATGTTTTCTGATGACAGGTATACACCATAAGAGATAGATATATATATATGTGTATATACATATTATCACGAATGCCGTTTTGTTATGCTATGTAACATACACACTTACATCTACATCATGTATGTGTGTTTTTGTGCTTTTTTCTATTGCAATTTATTACAACAAAAAAAAAAATGAAGCAAAATTCGAAAAAAAGCGCAAAAACATGGAAAACCATTTTATGTGCCAACGAAATAACAAAAGCCGGTTGCTTGTGTGAGTGTGTGTGTGTGTGCGTGTGTGTGTGTATGTATGTTGGCTAACACTCACTCAAGCATACACATATACACATGCACACACCCACACACACGGACACACCCTGCCGGCAGCCACGTCGACACAAACACATAAAATGCAATGAGGCAACTTTTTTTTTTCGCTCTATGTTATTGTTCTTTGTCTGCTTCTTCTTCTGGGTTGCATACCCTGTGTAAATCTTAAAGCTTAGCAAAACGAAGCTGTGCTCAATTGCAGAATAAAACGTAACTTTTTTCATCTGATTGTACAAATAGTTGAGAATAAATTGAATTTAATGAGAGAAGATCTTGTTTATTTAATTTGATAGATAACGTCCAAAATCGTAAAAAATCGAAAACTGCCAAAAAACTGGAATCAATTCATGAACTTTATTGGAAACTGAACACTTTACGTAGTGGAACCGGAACCGGTTCAAAACCCCTTTTATTGTGCATATCTTTAAAGAACAAAAAAAGTTAAAGACATTTTCAATTTGAAAAGTCGGTTTTCGTGTCGTATATCAAAAAGAGTATCAATCCATATTTTAAAATGTACAGGGTATCTGCTAGTCATGCACAGTCGGCTAGAGCACTCTACCGTTTTTATGCTTTATGCTTGCTGTTGCTTTTTGCTTTCTGCCACAAATTCAATTTCCGCACATTGTGCGAAGCTCCCCAAACGAAAAGTCCTCCTCCATATCCCCAGCCTCTCAATACCCACTCACCCACAAAAAAAAAACACTCTCTCTTACAGACATGCGCAGTATCTCGCGCTCTCTCTCTCTCTCGCACTCTTTCCCTCTCTCTGCATCTGTGTGTTTGTTTCCAGGATACTAGAAATAAATTTGTGTTCCGCGTAGATTGCGCAATCTATGAAAATCAAAACAACGCCCCACAAATACACACACAGAGACACACATGGAGAGAACATGAATGAATAGCAGCGACGAAGAGAGCTCTACAGATAGAGAGAGAGAGAGAGAGAGAGAGAGAGTGAGAGAAAGAGAGAGAGAGAGAGAGAGAGATAGAAAGTGAGACAGAGCGAAAGTAAAACGGAGGGTGTGAGTGTTGAAGGAAGGACCCCGGAGACAAGTTGGCCACCGGCCGGCATTTCAACTGGGGGTTGGTGTTGGTGGTACGGGGTAGGGTGTAGGGGATAGAAGAGGGGGGGGAGTGGTAGGGGGTGTCTGCCCCTTTATACTGCACATAACATTGTGTCAGAGTTCAATATCCTGCATGGACACAGTGCCTGCAGGTGGCAGGCAGCATTGGAAGTCAGGTGTCACCACAGAGAATGCGCAGAATTGATGTAAATATATATATATATGTGTGTGTGTGTGTGTGTGTCTATACCTATATGTAGGTGTGTATGCGAGTGTGTGTGTGAGTGTGTGTGTGAGTGTGTGTGTGAGTGTGTATGTACTCGTTATTTACAAACATAGCAGCAGCAGCAGCAGCATATCTGCATAAGTGATCAGCAGAGCGAAAGATAGAACCAGAGAGAGAGAGAGAGAGAAAGGGAGAGAAAGAAAGGGAGAGAGAGACAACAGAGGACTGCTTAAAAGCTTAAGCGAAACTCGCTTAGCCGACTTAAGTCCAGCTTTCAACTCTCGTTGGCCGTTTCGCATCTTATCTTATTATCTAATGTATAATGTATGCAATTGTGCACTCAGAAAAAAAATCGAGTGTGAAAGAGACTGAACATTTCAGTTTACTGTATTATCATAGAATTAAAAAGAGTTTTCATTCCTGAAAATATAAGAACAAAGGTTTAACAAAAAGCTTATAAGAGCTCAGTTAAAAGTGAATCAAACGTAATTTAAGGTTCGATTGAGCTTGAGCTTTGAAAGCTTAAAGCCTCAATTGAACTACAACTTGAGCTGAATCTTGAGCTTAGCAAGCTGCTCTTGTCGTGCACTCAATTCAGCGAGAGAGTAGCTCAAGCGAGAGCATCTGGATTCTAAAATAAATCAAATAAATTGTTAGTCAGGGTGCCAGAACTAATTAGAAATTTGTCTCTAATTATAATGGCTATCGAGGACACAAGGCTAGCTTCTAGCTCACCTTTTGTAACGTCTCATTTAGCACTGGACACACTCACACACACACACACACACATAGATGCGGATGCAACCCTTAACGTAGCACTCGAGGGACAGGAGGTAAGAAGCAAAAGGAAAAGAGGGTTGCTCATTTATCCAGCCGGTACGGCACAGCTGTGGCAGGCTTCACTGTACGTGGGCCACTAAACAGCTGATCAGCGCTGAGCTGCCTGACTACCTTGTGGACATGTGGACATCCTCTGCTGATTGGACTGGTTGGGGTGTTGTGCATTTTCAATTGATATTCAATTCAATGTTCAACCTACCATTCTATGCAATTTCGGGTGCATTGAACTCTTATCTAATAGGAGCGAGCGCGACTGTGTGTCTAAGAGAGAGGGAGGCAGAGAGAGAGAGGGAGAGGGAATTTCGCGAAAAATGGGGCGCAAACTAATTTGCTGTCCATGGAAACAGTGGCCACAGGCGTTGTGTATTAAACGTAAAAAGGGGTTGCTTCATCTCTAATTTTATACAGCGTTGAGCTCAACAATACCGTTTGAAGATTTTGATACGCCTATATTAATGAATTACTTTAAGTAGCAACTCTCAAACTATATATATTTTAGGTTAGACCATTCAACAAGTCGCCTTACCATGCCTCAGCTCAGAATCGGAAGTATATATCATGACTTTGCTTGGCGTGAATCCTAATTTCTGACCAAAAAATCGCTGAAACTATCACTCTTTCAGGTAAACCCATTTAAAAACAATGTTAACTGCGCCACTGTTCCAGCTGAAATGTCATTACATTCAACCATTTCCGCAAACCCTACTGCGAAATGTCAATAAATCGCTGTTTAACCAGAGATTTGACAGCTCTGAACCCCCATCCAGGTTGTGGTACACTTAGAAAAATGTATCATTCGAGAGAGCATATTTCAAATTACTATTTTCTGAAATTTACAAAGGATTTTTGATAAGAAGCAGAGTTTCCGTTTTTACTCTTTAGAAATGTATTTCTTATGAATAGAAAATATATCTAAGAATAATTCCATATTTTTTTTGTTGTTCTCGACTTTGCCCTAAGTATTTTTTTAATTTTAATTTATTTCTGAGTTTAGAGTGTAGCTAGTGTCGGTACTGCTGCCGGTAGTGCTGCTAGTGTTATAATCGTTTTGTGTTGATAAATTGGTGGTAGATCGTGGTAGATTTCCCCTCTATAGAGGGTCTATCTCTACGGACGGGAGAGAGACGTCCTGTGCAATGCAAATCGTTTCGTTCTGGTTGCATATTTGAGGCAACAAGCAACGAGTTACCATTCAAACTGGCTTCTGCGACACTCTTCTCTGACAGCGATCCTTTTTCCAAACTTTCCCTACTATTGTTTTTTTTTTTTTTGTCGCTGTCAAAACTGGAAAACATTTTGGCATTTTGACACACATTCAAGTCGGAGAAATGCTTTTGGTAAATGAAAGCACATGGCCAAATTTTTTTGTATAAACCAAAACAAAGAGGGTTGCTGCCTCAAGGCATAGAGAGTGAGAGGGGAGATCATGAACCTGTTTTGTCTTTTGTTTTACTTTAGAAATTGGAGTTAGTCGTGTAAAATGGGAAATTGTCGAACGAGTAGAGTCAGCTTATGCATAGTTGGAAAATAATCTTAAAACTTTTATGTAAAATCCTTGAAATAATAAACTTCTTCCTAAACGCTTGCAGAAGGTGGTATAATTTTAAATGAGTTCCGTTTTGCTTGCCAAGATATCCTGACCAAACTCACCAGTTCTGCAGAGAATGTGTCTCACACTTATGCAAAAAATCATCAACATCGGACCACTTAAACTTATAGCTATAGTAGGATGGGATAGAATCGTTGGGGTTTTAAAATTTCGAGTTGACTTCGGTCTGCAAAGGTATGAGATCTTTGACATGCCTTAAATCATATGTACTATGTATGTAGTTCAAATCCTTTAACCAGGGGCAATATACAAAAAAAGTGTGCTCGAAAATATTTAATATCTGTATTTGATCACGAATACTCACAAGTATCCACTTGACACTCAATACTCAAGGCCCATTCACATACACACACACACATCCGTAGAGAAAAAAGTCAGAGTGGAGTAAGGGGCTGATAACCACCCCGAAATACGGAAAATTATAGGAATTGGGTCAAAAGATAAACGGAATTATCTTCAAGAGCCTATGCAGAAAAAGAAAAAAAAACGAGTAAGAAAAAAAAAAAATGCAAATGCTTAAAAAATGCAAACAGTTGCCACTCAAGCAGCAACCACCCAACAAAAAACATCCCAACCACCGCCCATCACATCCCCCCGCGAACTTTTCACTTCTCTCTCTTCTCGCTTTTGTTCAACTACAGTGTTGTCAAGCCAAAACGTTGAAATTTCATTATTTATCGTAAGGAAGCTGTTTCATTGCGCGTGTGTGTGTGTGTGTGCAAGTGTGTATGTGTGTATGTTTGTGTGTGTAGTTCTGATTAATAGACTGTTTGCTGCAAGGTGCACCGTTCTCCGCTTTCTCCGGTGAGAAGCATTTACAAATCAAAGACAACCGACTGCAGGCAAAAGTGCGCTCTCTCTCTCTCTCTCTCTTTCTCTAGTCATCTCTGTCTAAACTCTAATTGTCTCTCTCTCTCTCTCTCTATCTTCGTCGCGGTCGTTAGTTTGCGTATCCTTATTGAGAGTTGGGTGGGCGGTGGGGTGGCGCTGGGTGTCGTTCGTTTTGTGTTTGTGGCTGTGTCTAAATTGTCCCATGTCTTTTGTCTTTTGTCTCTTGTCGAGCTTTAATCTGGCCAACAATTTGGCTTTTGTTCTCTATTTTATATATAACTAGGTATTATAAAATTAACTTGTCTGAGAATTTGTTTGGCAGTTACAAGTACTCAAAGTAATCCCTAGAGAGGGAGAGAGAGGGAGAGGGAATTGGTTTGAAAGAAACGTTTCTATTTAAATTAGTCTTCTTATTATAGCCGGATCTCATTGAAAACCCGATCTCTGAGACTATAACACATCCGTCTTATTTCTGGTATGTCTATTATTATTATATATTTTTTAATATTTTACTTGAAAATCTTTTTATTTTATTTTTGTTATAACAGTCTTATAGATATATTGATTGATCCAGTCTGCCAGTAATTAAATATATAATATACTTACACTGAGTAGCAGCTCAACAAAAATGTAGTTTCCTCCAAGTAAGTCTTCTGTCAGTTTCTTTGATTAGCCGGCAAAGGATTTGTATCTACTTAAGTGAATGTTGTCAAGCCAATTTGATTGATATTAATATTGACAGAGCTGTGTTTACATTCATACACTGAAAGTTTATGATTTGCATTTGGAGAGCTTCTTCTTGCTGCTTGCTCCTCGCTACTGCGTCCCTTGATTAGCGCCAGATGGTGCTCTTAATCTGCTTTGCATATCAGAGTATATAGCATACATATATATATCTATACAGCATGTGTATGTGTATTGTGTATATAAGTGTGTACACACTTGCATATCTTGCATATCCCAAAAAAAACGAAGAAGAAGAAGAAAAGCCTCTTCCACATTGCCCAGCCACCCACATGCGCTCTCAGTAAACTGCGAGTGGAAGAGAGTGAGAGAGTGCGCATGCTTTCGCATTGCCGGCTCGCTCGCTCAAAAGGGTGTGTACCAGCTCGGCCTCTGAGCCTGGGAGCGAGCGTGATAGCGCCAAAAAAGGATATGAATGTGAAAAAGCCCGGGTGGTTGCTTGCAAGCAGCCATGCACGCATGTACGCTCTCTCGCTCTCGCTCTTGCTCTTGCTCCTGCTCCTGCTCTCTCTGTGTGTTTGTGTTTGTGTATGTGTGTGAGTGGGGGGGGGGGGAGGGGGGTTAAAGGATACTAGGTGTATGTGCATGGCGAGCTGTGGCCGGCGGCGCCTGGTTTTTCACTTCAGTCGTACGTGTTCGTTCGTTGCTTTCGTTCGGTTTTGATTCCATTCGGTTGTGTTTCTCATTCGAGAACATTCATTTATAATTTTTTGACTCCTCTGCACCAGTTTTTGTGTTTTGTATTTGTATTCAGTTACGAATTTGTTGTTGTGTTCTCGGTTTTTTAACAAACTAAATAAAATATAAGACAACAACAAATACAACAACAACAACAACAACCACAGCAGCTATAACTGTGCATAACTCTCTCTGTCTCTGTCTCTGTGCAATAAAATACCAGAAGATATATATATATATACATCTATATATGTATAAAGACGCTTTAATTATCGCTACTATCGCAACTATCGTTTCGTTTAAGACTCGTGTCGGGGCCACTAAAAAATTGCAATACGTTGAAAGCCAAGCTAATTGTTAACCAACAACAACAACAACAACAACAATAACAACAATAACAACACCAACAACAAATAACAATTGTGTTCAACAGTCCTAGTCAAATTTATATACATATATATTTTTTTTCGCTTTTTGTTACATTGTGCAACAAATTAAAAGAAATGTAAGCAACTACAACAATAAGAACTGCAACAACAACGTTTAACAACTACAACTAACACCTAAACAACAACAAATACGCTGTCGCCAGAGCGAGATAGCAGCAGCTATTGCTTGCAACGACTAGCGTGAGAGTGCGAGCGAGAGCGACAGCGAGATAGAAATAGAAATAGAAATAGAGAGCGAGCTTCACAATCAATACAATTCAAAACTTTTATTTTTGGCTGCTCCCTCCTCTTCTCCTTCTTCATCATCATCATCGTCGTCGCCTTCTCCATCTTCATAATTTCTCCTTTTTTTCGGTGTTTTGTTTTGTTTTTGTCTTTGTATCTGTATCTATTGCCAAAATATGTAGATATATTTGCAAGTACATACGTATAACAGTTATGACAGTGCATGTTACATTTCTGTTTTGTGACTATTTTCCGCTTTTTTTCATGTGCTTCTTTTTTTTCTTGTGGGAAAAGTGTGAGAAAAGTGTGAAGGAAATTTGGACTTGTTGTAGTCAAAGTTCCCAGTTGCAATGTAAACGAAGAAACTAACTACAAATGTACATATCTATATGATCATATATGATTGATTGAGGGATACAAAGAGAAAGAGAGAGAGAAAACGAGGGAGAGAGTGTGTGAGAGAGAGAGAGAGATAAATAAAGTGAGATGAAGGGAGAAAGTAAAAGCGCTGACAGAGATGCAGAAAGTGAGATACATTAGCAGTTGTTGTTGATATCTCTAAGGAGCTGTTTAAGACTCAGTATCTCTCTATTTCTATTCTATTTCTATTCTCTCGCTTTTTCTCTATATGTCTATTCTTTATTCTACATTTTTGATAATGCCTGTCTTCCGTATACTTTGAAAGATTTTTCTTTCTTTTATCTCTCACTCTCTTTCTTCTTAGCTTTCTCTCTGCTCTTCACTTCTAAGTCTGGTGTACTTGTCTTTCTTTTTTATCTTCTTCTTGCTGACTCTTAGTTCTTACATCTTCCACTGTCTTTCTCTTTCTCGCAATGCCTCTGACTATGGATCTCTCCCCCTCTCTGTCTCTCTCTCCTTTTATACCTCTCTCACTCTCTCTCTTCCTCTTTCTCCTTCTCTGCCTGACATTCTTTCAATCTTCATTGGCACTTGTCTTTGCTGGCTCTTTTTTTTCTTGGTGTCCTGCTTGCTGTCTCTCCCCGTCTGCTGTCTCGCTCATGCTGCTGTCATTTTGTATCCTTGGCCATCAATATTTAAGACACGTCCTGACCCACCTCACGGCACTGTGGGGCGACACACATTTTAAATGAGGTCACAGATATTGGCGCAAAGGTCTCAATTACACATTTTCTTTCCTGCCTTCCTTCCTTCTTTCTTTCTTTCCATTTTTTTTATCACATGCACATATACACAAACACACACACATACTCACACACGTACTTGGCTAGGTCGCTGGCCGTTTGGGGGTTGCCAGCTGAATGGGGAGTTGCTGGTGGCGAAGTGGCTGTTGGGTGGCTGATGCGGCAGCTGCTTGCAATTTCCTGCTCAGATGCAGCTAGCTTAAGTGCAGCCTCATTCTCTCTCTCTCTCTCTCTCTCTCTCTCTCTCTCTCTCTCTTTCTCTCTCACTCTCTCTCTCCCCCCTTTATGCGTGTGTGTGCTCTTTGATTCCTCTTGAGCTTTTGATAGCTGCACTTCCTTTTGTTCTTTGGGGTCGTCTTCGCTTTTGCAGCTTTGACTTTGACTTTTGTTATTTATTTTGTGTATACCCTTATCGAAGGTATATTCAGATTTGGTGTGAATGGAAACGTTTCAATCCAATCTCACAAAATATATATGATTCCAATCGGCATAAAAACTAAAAAGTTTTTCTTGCTTTTTAGCAATTATTTCGAAATATGAGAAAACATTTTTCGTAAAATTAGTAAGTCTTGCTCCAAATCGACAATCCCAAAAATTGTATGTTTTGTTTCATTGTTTTTATAAATATTTTCTATTAAAAAAAATGCATTTCTAAAAAGTAGAAATGCAAATGAAGTGAAAGAAATATAAATTGTAAAATTCGGAAACAAGTTATGAAATTAACTGGTTCGGCTCACATTTTTGAGTTTAGCTGTTGTCAAGTAGGTCAGTTGGAATATATGTGTTAATAATATCTGAAGATCTCATTTTAAAAATACTAATAGTATA
Source organism: Drosophila trichaetosa (assembly GCA_035043205.1). Lineage (NCBI taxonomy): Eukaryota > Metazoa > Arthropoda > Insecta > Diptera > Drosophilidae > Drosophila > Drosophila trichaetosa. The sequence goes on from JAWNNE010000148.1 coordinate 65,967, forward strand.
ATATAATGTTACTAATATTAACAACAAAAAAGCCTATCTTAGTTTTATATATATGGAATAGAATCTGGAATTTCTAAAAATCAGTGTGATTTTTTTCTGAGTGTAGACATCAAATATCATAACTAGCTATAAGTAATGGGACTGCTTTCTGCAAAGGGTATTCAATATTCGGCTTCTCGTGGTTCACTCATCTTTCTTGTGTTTTTCTTTTGGTTCTTCTCTTTTGTATCTTTGGCCTTTCAAGTGCTCTTCGTGTGTGTGTGTTTTTATTTATTTTTTGTTATTGTTTATCTGATTATGACATGCTGGTTGTTGTTGCTGGGGGCTGTGTTGTTGCTGTTGTAGTCCTTTTTAGTAGGTGCCTTTTCAAACAACTTTGCCATCGAGTTCATTGAACGCTGGCCGCAACAGCTGTTGAATAGCAACCGCAACAACAACATAAACAATAACCATGTCTCAACGAAAACTCGAAAAGCCAAAAAACCCAAATACAAAAAGAAAAACACTGGCCGCAAAGCGACGGGTTCATTGACCCATCGAATATAAGAGCCCAACAACCAACAATCGTCGAAAATCCTACACCGAATACTCAGCCAACAACATGGGCTGTTTGTTGTCCTGCATGTCCTGTGTGTCCTGTGCGCGACGTGCCGCTTCGTTTGTTTGTTTTTCGCGTCAAGTTTTTACCCTATTTTCATTTTCAACTTCTAGTTAAAAGGGAGTCACATTTTCCCTACCCCGCGCTCTCACTTGCCCTTTCTCTCTCTCTCTCTCTGTCTGTCTCTCTGTCTCTCTTTTTGCCTATGTCTATTTTTCAACCCCTCATTGGATCAATGTGCAGGCAATCTATATATATTCCAATTGGAGTTATGTAGCCCAGAATTATGTTAATTCCTCATTAATGCGAGAGAGAGAGTTTCAGCATCCGCTTAGTTAATTCATGGGAAGCAAACGAATTTTGGCAGACTTGGCTATTTTTTAACTACACCTTAGCACTGAATATTGAATATTTGAACTTTTCTCAGCTTGTCTTTTTATTCGAACAATTCCAAAATCAAACGGAATGTCTCAAAAATATGTTATCATACCTCTATCTTATCTTGTACTATCAAAAAACTGCTTAGTTTCTGGGTTACTGGGGATATCAATATCAACTTGTAAACTCACATACAAAAATGTTGATCAGTGCAAAAATAAAAGAAAAAAAGTTTTTGTAACAGAGTTCGACTAAAGTTTGTTAAATTTATTGCGTCATTTAATAACTAAATTTTGTTTATGATTATATACATGCAATATATATGTTACACACTCACATACCCCCAATAGTACAGAGGGTGCAGCAAATGTTAAATGTTTTCAGTACTTACTCATTGTGATGCAGAATTGCTGAGCCGTCAAATTGCGCTTTTAATACTGACAAACAATCTGGTATAACAGAAATTTAATTCAATTTCATATTATTAATCCATGATTCTTGCTGACAAGAGAAAAAAAAAGAGAAAAGAAACTTGGTAAACAGATTTGGGGCTTTTGGTTTAAGTTAAGGGGGATGAGGGGGTGGTTATTAAAAAGATGATGACGCCGAAAACACGTCAAAAATTTACATAGACAAACATCTGTTTGGGGTGGGTTTTCTATCGCTTCTCGCTTCGCTTATCAGCGGGGTGTTGTGTTGGTGGCAAACTTGTTTTATATTTAGCTGTCTTAAAACTGAAATGAATTTTCTTTTTTTTTTACGATTTACTATTTGCAGATTGAATAAAAACGGGCAAGCAATCGAACAGCTATTTATCATTTATCGGACACGCGAAACAAACAGCAAAAGCAACTGAGAGAAAGAAGAGAAAGAGAAGTCCACAAATCGATGAGAAAGATTTAGAGAAACTGCAACCGAAGAAGAGCAAAACGTTAAACCAAACACCACCAAACAAAACCAACAACTATTAACATAATAAAAAGAACAACAACAACAACAACAACAACAAATATAACGAATAATCATATTTAAGCGTATATACAACATTATAATAAATACATATACCATATATTATATATGTATGTATATTTCGAATAAACACACAACTAAGTTCCAACAAGAAAAAAAACAACAACAACAAAAAACGCAAATTTAGTAAAAATAATAATAATTATATAAAACAAAACAAAATTATTGCTATCTTTTTGCATTTTTGCAATTTTATATATAAAAAATAATAAAAGAGAAACAAAAAAAAAACAAAAAAAAAAAAAACAACAACAAAAGAGAGAGACTCGAAACAAAACCAGAAGAAATACCAAAATCATTAGCAAAATTTACTCTTTTATCTAAAAATAACTAAAACAAAAATAAATTCAAACTTTAACAAAATTTTAAACCTTAAGCGAAGCCAAAGAACGGTTTAAGACACAGAGAAACAAAAAAAAACAAAAACAAAACAAAAAAAACAAAAAAACAAAGAAACATAACATAAATAAAGGACTATTTTTTTTGCGATCGTAGTTGATCTAAAAACCCAAAAAAACAAAACAAAAGAAAAACGACAAGAGAAAGAAGAGAAAGACATCAAAAGTCTAAAGCGAAAATTCGATAGAAAGAAAATCCTTGCGACAAACAACTTCACGGGACTTGTGCAAAGCGCAGTCAAAGAACTTTATAAATAATACTAGAACAAAAAAAAAAGAAATTAAAAATTCAATGAAATAAGCACATATATTGTAAGCGTAACCAAGCAAGCAGTGAGATTAAATACTAAGCGCAAACGAACAACAACAACAACTACCGTGGGCAACCAAAACACAGTAACAACAGTACCGGCAAAAGTAACAGTAACAGTAACAGTAGCAGTACCGGTAGCAGTAACAGTACTGGCAACAGCTGCCGTACCCGTACAGTAATATTAACAGTTGCAGTAACAGTTGCAAGTACAATTGCAACACCAACATCACCATTAGTACCATTAACGGCAATAGCAACAAGGACGAGAACATGACCAACGCAATGGACATTGTGAAGAACGGTAGTGCCAATGGCTCCGTGGATGGCAGCAATGATGAGTCGCGCACCAATTTGATAGTCAACTATCTGCCACAAACCATGACGCAAGAGGAGATGCGTTCGCTCTTCTCTAGCATTGGTGAGTTGGAGAGTTGCAAACTGGTGCGAGATAAAGTCTCAGGTAATTTGGGTAAATATTAACCAACATTCTAATATGCTTTCTATATATATATATATAAATCTGTATGTTTATTTTGTATCGCACACAATACTCCCATCATTTATCAACTTGATGGTAAACTACCATTAGCTCATACATCTAACTTAGTTATAATGTTCTTGGTAAATTGATCACTCAACTTAGCATGTGGCATGTAGCATTAACTCATTTCCTCTTATAAGTATGGTGTGATCTAGACTGTCACATCGAATCGAATATTTTGAGGGTTCTGGTAAACCAGCTACAATGTTTTTTTTTTTGGTATTCGTTTTTCTTTTATTATTTAATATACTTATAATATTGGTTCCTGTAACTGGCTTTTGAGAAAATGTTAAATTTCGTTTCAGGTTTTTGAAATTCAATCGGTAAATTTGTTACGATTTGGCATCCAGTGATAATTTTGTAATCGTTTTTTACTGTTTCTATTTAAATAGACTTAGCTAGTTTTTTATTTGGTTCGTAGCTAGCAGACTTTAGTGATGAAAGGGATTGATTCAATTATTATTTATTAGCATGCATAAACTGGAAAAAAGAATCAAAGCCATCTATTCACATATCAAGAACTACAATTACTTTTTACAGTCTTGCCAGCATCATTGACCGCACTCAATCCGGCTCTGCAACAGGGTAAGTTTTCACATTAATTGCAAAACCGATCACATAAAACATTTGATTTGGATTTTTTTATTTTGGATGTAGGCCAGAGTTTGGGCTATGGATTTGTTAATTATGTGCGCGCCGAGGATGCTGAGAAGGCTGTGAACACCCTGAACGGTTTGCGTTTGCAGAATAAGGTTATTAAAGTATCATACGCCCGTCCAAGTTCAGAATCTATAAAGGGTGCTAATTTATATGTATCGGGTCTTCCGAAAAATCTATCACAACCAGACTTGGAGGGGATGTTTGCATCGTTTGGCAAAATAATTACATCTCGTATACTCTGTGATAATATTTCTGGTATGCAACTATAACGATAACATTAACGATTTATCGATTTGTCTAATCGATGTGTATGTTTGTCATAGGTCTATCGAAGGGTGTCGGTTTTATCCGTTTCGATCAACGCAACGAAGCCGAACGCGCCATACAGGAGCTGAACGGTAAAACGCCCAAGGGCTATGCCGAACCGATAACCGTTAAGTTCGCCAACAATCCAAGCAATAGCGCCAAGGCCCAAATTGCTCCGCCCCTCACCGCCTATTTGACGCCCCAGGCGGCAGCGGCAACACGTCGACTGGCCGGTGCCCTACCTTCAGCCGGACGTATCAGGTGCGTAATATCCATTAATAAAAAAAAAAAAACTCACTCTGTCACGGAATAACGGAACATACTCTTTATATACATATATATATATTTATATATAATTATATAGTATATATATATAGATTAACTATTTACTTAGTCTAGTCAAATCACTAGTCCGAGAGTACATTTCTTGCTTCCCTTTGGGTGTCCGGTCAACTTACCAACCAGTTCTTAAGTTTAGACAAACAAGTTGAAGAAGATGAAGAACAACCAATACTAGACATGAGTTTGTTTTATTTATATTTCTATATACATGTATATATTTGTTATGATTTCGATTTTTATGGGTTTGAACATAACGTTTACATAACTTTGTTTCTATTTACCTTCCTCTTATGTGGCATATTTCGGTTTTCTTTTTTCTTTGACAAAAAATAAACAAAAAAAAAACAACAAAAAAAAAACAAATAAAAAAAAGACAAATTTCTCATCATAATTTTAGCATTGGAAAATTTCCCATTTTAGCGATTAACAAGGGTTTGCAAAGGTGAATTTTTCGACTTATTAATTTCTCACATACACAGCAAACACTCTCACACACATACATATATATTTATTGCTGTTTTTCTTTGTTTATTTGCGAATCACAAAAAAGGGTGTCAAACCGAAACCAAAACCGAATTTATGCTCCGGTTTCATCTTCGAAAGAGTCTACCTCCTAAAAATGTCGTAACCCTAGCATGATAAGCATAATGACTGGAGTTGGCGTCGCCGATATAAATATATATCTATGCATTTATGAAATCCAAATAATGGGGAGACCCTTTACGATACGGTTCGTACTTGGCACTAATAATATCACTTCCGAATTTTGCCACCGATGGCAGTTCTAAATTTCAATCGATTTATTCTGGTTCCGGTTTGACATCCTAAACAAAAAAATCAAATAAAAATCATCTCAAAAATAGACAGTTTTGATACTAAATGTTTAGCTAAATGTTTGTGTGTAATTGTTCTTCATAAATACCTAATAATAAAAAGAAAGATATATAATTTCAAGTATTTAATATATATTTTCCCAGTATTTGTTATGTTTTTCTATAATGGCTTTTTTTGTTGTGTTTTAATCGTTCAATTTTGACTTCCGTACGTCGCATGATTTCTGATTTGGTTCTTCAACAAGCGAAACAATATAATTTCAGTCAGATTCGATTGAATTTTATATAGCAAATATCGCTGTGTAACATATATTCGTTGACAAAAACAAAACTTTATTCCAAGTCTGCTTTGATTTTATAAATATACATATACATATATATACATATATATTTACATATATTTTCCATTTTGGTTTTTGAACGAAAAGAGCGACAATTACATGATTGTGCTTTTAACTGAACCATTGGGCAAATAGGAAATGAAATCAAAATTCTTGCAGCACAGTGTAATAGTGGCCAACAAAAAAAAAAAATACTATGAAAGCATGTATTAAATAACTTATAAATCAGAATAAAAACAAAAAAAAACGTATAACTTTGGCTGGCCGATGTTGAAATACCCTTGCAAATGGTAGAGTTGATGCATATATAGTTGTCTGATCTTTAACAAGAATGAAGAACTATGCTTTACATTATTTTGGCAGGTTTTTAGATTTGTTGATGGAAATTTAATATCGATGAAATGAAGTTAATTTGGACTGTTTATGGTTATATACCAAGCTGAATGTCTGTGATATATATGAGCACCATCGCAAGGGTATACAAAAAAACCAAAAAAAAAAACATCAATAACATATTACCCAGCTTAGCGTTAAATGGTTTCCTAAGTGTTTTACTCAGGGAGGGATTTGACACAATTTTGTTACGATATACTTACTATATATATGTACCATAAACTGAATACAACTGTCTCCCTCTCTCTCTCTCTCTCTTTCTCATGATACCCACACTAGTAGATACCCTATCAATATGTGTGCACTAATTCAATTTCATTCTCTACCCCAACCAATACCACAAAAAATATAATATATATATTTGTAAAAAAATAAAATACAAATAAATGACCAATTGTTAACAATTGATAAATTAGATACTCACCGCTGGCTGGTGATCTTTTGGCCAATTCGATATTGCCGGGCAATGCGATGACCGGATCCGGTTGGTGTATATTCGTCTATAATCTGGCACCCGAGACCGAGGAAAATGTACTGTGGCAGCTATTCGGGCCATTTGGGGCGGTGCAATCGGTGAAGGTTATTAGGGATCTGCAGACCAGCAAATGCAAGGGATTCGGATTCGTCACAATGACCAACTACGACGAGGCTGTCGTCGCTATACAATCACTCAACGGATATACCCTCGGCAATCGTGTGTTGCAGGTTAGCTTTAAGACTAACAAAACCAAAACCACTTAAAAAACAAAACAAAAAAAAAACGAACACTATCTATCTAATCTATTCGAGTTTTGTACTGAGAACAACAAACTGAATGTATATTTTGATTTGGCCAACTCTATAATCTCTCACTAGCAAAATCGAGAAAACCCTTAAGGATATATATATATATATATCAGATATATCAGATATATATGATCAAACCAACAAATAACTACTATGGCATTTGACAGCGAGTTGTAGTCATAATTGAAATACACAAATATACTATATATATAGTGAAAGTATATAGTATATATGTGTGTTTACCTACATATATATATTGATTTGTATGCTAAGCGAAGTTATTGATCATTAATGAAATCTTAGCGAAAATTTTTATATTTTTTCTATTTTGCTTTTGTGCGAAATTACATAATTTACCATTTACCATTTTTCTTTTTCTTTTTATTTAATATCACACACGCACACACACAAAAAGTACTACAAAATACTGAAAACATAAAAACAAAAAAAACAAAGCTTAAAAGAGGCAACAAACACAAACAACAACAACAAATGTCTATACATCAAATACAAAAACAAAAACAAAAACAAAAGCAAAAAAAAAACAAAAAACAAATGAGAAAATACTTAAAAGCCATATTTAAAACCAATTACTTAAAATAATTGATTTTTTTTTTTAAATTAAATTAAATTAAACTAAATTGAATATTAATATTACGTAACTAAATTATTTAATGTTTATTCATTTAACTAAGCAAGTAAAAGCCACAAAACTGAAAAAAACAAAAAAATACAAAAAATCATAATAAAAATAATAAAAAATAACTTAAAATACACTCATACAAAGTAAATGCTAATTTTAAACAATTTATTCAGAATATGAGTATGCCATATAGCCAATATGTGCTGCTATATATACACATATAATTGTATTGCTATATTGTATTTGTATTGTGTTCGTTATTCAGAAACTTAATTCACTTAATTAACTTAATTAATCAATTAATTACATCATATGAATTGCATTCACTTAATCTAATGTTATAATATGTATCTTCTCCTCGATTCAATTTAATTCGATTCGATTCGCATTGAGTTGAGCAATATTATCCCATCATAAAAACAAAAATGCATAAATAAATTGGGTCTGTTTTGAGAAACGCTACAATAGATGATAAACATAAACATAAACATACATGCAACATACATACATACATACATACAAACATACATACATACATCCATGCATCATGCCATATTTATAACCATTATTATTATTATTATAAATATGTAATCGTTTTAGTCCTATTTTTTTTGTTGTCGTCTAACTTAAAATGGAAAAACGAAAACTAAAAAACAAAAAAAAAAAACCAAATGAAAACCAAAACAAATATCAAAGTATATTCAATATTGTATGTGCAAAGAAACAATGGAAACTTATTATATTATATTCTATTCTATTATATTACATTATATATTATTATGCCTACTTATTATTCCATTTTTACAACTTATAACTTATAAATAAAACCAAAAAAAACAAACGCGAAACATCAACCAAATATTTAAAAACAAAAGAAAAAAAAAACAACAACACAAATATAAACAGACCTATATACATACATACATATATGTATATATATAAAATAAATGTGTGACTTATTAAAAAAGAAAAACCATGCAAAAAGAAAAAACCAAAAAAACCCAACAAAAAACAACATTTTGTTTTCCTTTTTGGCAAACCACAATCAGAACCACAGGCAACAAACAAAGCGAAACAAACAGCTGACCACGATCAACTGATTGATTGATTGATTGATTGAGCCATCAACCAGATGTTGATTGGGCTGCTAAGCACAGCTTGCAGTTTGAAAACTGAAAACTGAAACTGTTGTGCACTACTTATATAATTTCTGATTGATTTTGGATTTATTTTTCTTTGTTTTTCAATTTTTCAATTTCAATGAAAGTCTTGAGCTGCTACAAATGGGTAACTGAAATGTGGCAACATTGCATGCAGTTTTGAAATTTGCTTGTCCTGGTCACACACCCGCAAACAAATACAAAATATACTTACTTAAAATACGAAAACAACAAAAACAACAACAACAACAACAACAACAGCACTCGCATTTTTGAACAAATACTGAATAATTGAAACTCGCTCAGTTTCAATCTGATCTACAAAGTAAATGCATAAGTTTTTTAAATGGTTTGTCGGATGCAAGAAAACTAACACTAACAAGATAGGTAAAAATACGTCTATATATATATATATATATATATACAGTTAAATATGTATATCATACATACATACATGTAAGAAAGTGAGCCTACTAAATACATGCATAGATGCCTTCTCCCATTTATTCTTTTCCCCCCTAATATATTCAGTAGCGCTACAGCAGCAATCAATGTGTGTGTGTGTCAGTAGAAATTAGCAATTGATAAAAACAAAACAAAAAATATGAACAAGAAATACAATTTTTAAAACGAGACTCTTTTTTTTTCGATTTAGTGCTTAAAGTAAAGCCACATCTACATGGCAAGCGGGCACTCTGAAAAAAAAAAAAAAAACACTTAAGATAGTTAATGAAAAACTCCAAGAAAAACGCTAAAATAAAAATCTTGTGGGCGTTGCATGGGCAAATTGAAAACACCAAATTTTAAAAACTATATATATATATATGTATATATATATATATATATATATACATTTAAAAAAGTATATATTAACATAAACAATGTAAAAATTTTTAATGAAAGATTTATAGTCAAATTTATTAATATATTGAATACTAAGTATATATACATGCATACATATATATATATATATGTATGTATATATGTGTATATATACAGGTCAAACTATGTAAATGCATGAGGCAAATAACACAAAACAAAACAAAACAAAAAAAAATGTGAAATTCATTTAAAAAATATCAAAGATTGGACAAACATTAAAAGCCCGAGATTCAAAAAATACAAAATATAAAAATGTTCGCCAAATGTGCCCGTCAAAGATTTAGGTCTTTGGGTCCCAAAAAGACAACCAGCCGACAAGTCATGGGCAGCATATACATACATGCATACATACATAGGGATATCTACATATATGTTATTAATGTAAGCTCGATGTTCGATATACGATATTCGATATTCAATAGTAAAAACTAATACCTTATATGTATACATATGTGTGTGGACAGCTACAAATTGAATTTAGACAGCACAAAAACACACAAAAACGAACACGAACAAGAACACGATTCGATTCGATTCGATTTTCGTTCGTTGATTTGTTTGTTTTTGCCAGTGGACTCAAATAATATAACCTAGCCTATAATGAAAATGCAAAGTAAAGCAAAACCATAAATGGGAAATAGAAAATACAAATACTCACTATGCATAAACTAATAAGTGTACGGGTGTATAAAGTTAAACACTACAATGAACCTAATGGATTTAATTACATAATTACAATTACAATTACATAAATAAAATATAATAATTTCCATCACATTAGCCAGGTGCGGATTGGATCCCATGCTTCAAGCACGTTGCTGGGTCCTCCCTCGTTATTCAAGAAAGCAATATTAAAATGTGTCTCGAGTTGACTGTGGCCCAAAAACAAAAAAAAAAAGTAGCCAAGTTGGTTTCATCGCTGTTAGCACAAAAGCTCTAGACGCTTCAGAATTTTCCATTCTTTTGAAATTTTCCCTTTTTTTTATGGTTTTTTGAAAGTAATGCTAAGTGAAATTGACGGGAATTCAAAACCTCTTTGACATTATAAGTCTGTTTAATAATGCTTCAAACTATTAATCTAAGTGATGTTTGACAAGATATTTTATGATTTTCCTTTACTGAGTTTTAGGATAAATTTCGAATTTTTTAGTCTTTTGAATATTGGAATATATTTATTCAGGATAGAAGTGAGCTTAAGTAAAATTAAAGTAATTCAGAAACCAATTTCAAGCGGGTTGTCTCGAAAGCATTTCAGCTAGAATTTCAGAATGTAACAAAAAATTGTACTGTCAGTTGTAGAAGATACCTCAAAAACTTATAATTTTAACGATTTTTGAAAAAAGAAAGAAACAAGACTTTGTTTGAGTACTTAGTTTTCTGAAGTAATTTTTTTTCTGAAAAGCTAGTGGTCCAGAAGTGCACAGCTGTATAAATTCGAAACTCAGCGACTCGGTCACAGAATTCACAGCATGCACACATAAGTGCATACTCTACAATTACCTAAATATAGCTAAACAATATAAGTACATTTTAAAAGACGGATTGCGCAGAAGAAGAAGCAGAAACTGAGAAAGCAGGAAAAGATGGAGGCGTTGAAGAAATGGTACTTAGAAATAGACAAAGAACACTCCACCCACGCAAACAGATGCACACTGAAAGAAACCAACACACAGACACACACACACACACACACACACACACATACGCACACACACACACTGGCAAATGAGTGGATAACTGAAAGAAGGCAGCAAGAAGAAGAAGAAGAGTTAAGAACAGGCAACCAAAACAAAAGAAAGTAAAGAAAACCAAAAAACAAAGCAAATACTGAACCCAACTGAAAACACTTGTGAACGAATAACAATGAAAATCATTAACTAAGCATGAAATGCATTTACAATTATTTGAAACATATATATATTCTGCTTTTAGTGTATATATGTGTATATATAAACCAATATATATATATATAAGTATATATATATATATATATTTTGGGCTGTATACATACATAGGTACTTATTTAGAAATATATGTATATGTGTTTACTCGATTGGATGGACAAGCAGCTTGAGAAAACCAAACAACAAACAACACAACAACAACAACAACAACAACAGCAACTTCCAAACAATTTAACATTATACAACACTGTACACAGAAAACACACACACAACCCGGAAAACACACAAATTAGTTGTCAAGTATTTAAAGAGCATTCAAAAAAATAAATTAAGAAAACACACACACTTCACCCCCGATAGATCGATAACGATACCGATATCGTTCTATAACTCAATTTAGCTAATAAGCATTTAGTCAAATACCGATAAATAATAGGAAATAGAAAGAAAAGAAATAAAAAAAATACCATTGGAAGCAGCAGCCAAAACGATGCCAAGGCGAAATAGGCGCTTAAACACGGTCTAGATTTAAGCTTTGCTTTAATTTAATTGCAGTTACTAACCCGTAGCAGTGAGCAGGAAACACACATAACTTTTAATCAATGTACTTACACAGTCATTGCCCAAAAGAAGATGAAATCGGAAAATATCAACTAGTTTGCAGCAGGCGCAGTAACTCAATCAGAAAGAGAGCAACCACATGCAAATTAAACAGAGAGTAAAACAAAAACAAAAACAAAAACAAAAACAAAAATTAAAAAATAAAAAACAAAAACAAAAACAAAAACAAATACAAAAACCAAAAACGTAAACTTAGCCGCTTTTGTCAACAAAACGCGCCCAAATCAAACCAAAAAAAAAAAAGAAAAGAAAATAAAATAAATAATAAAAAATCAATAACAAATAAATAAATAAAATCAATATCAATATTAAGATGGTACATTTTATCAATAAGTATAATTGCTATTAGGTAAATATGAGAACACAAAGACACTCCAATCGATTACTCTATATTTGATTATGTACGCCTACTTATTATTGTCAACGAAGACATATGTATATTACTTTGTATGCACTCACAATTTGTACTTATATACTTACATTGCATTGTATTAACTTAGTTTAATCACATCTTAACCAAACTAACCAAAAACTTACAAGAAAACAAAAAACAAAAAAAACAAAAAAAACTTAAAAACAAAAAACTTTTCACATATTATTATACATTATATTATATTATATTATATTACATTATATTACATTATATTACATTATATTACATTATATTACATTATATTATCTTATATTGTATTGTATTATGCTTAGAGCATTGAACATTTTCTGATTCATATACTACTTACTTACACGTATTGGAGTGGTTCGAGCATTTGTTTCTGCATAAACAAAAAAAAAATGAATAAATGAAATCCTTTACGAAATAGCAGCTAAAGTGAACATAAGAACGAGATTTGAAGTATCCAAAGTACTATACTCAACTCTACTGTTCACATACCGTATCTATATCTAAACGCATATTTGTATATATACATACATCTAGATCCATATGATCTATTTGGAAAAAAGATAACAAGTTGTTTAACATAGATAAAATTATGGGTATACTTACTACCATGGACAGGTGCATCGCAAAGTAAGCGGAAGAAGAAGAAATGGAGCGTAATAGAAATACTCAACAAAATGTACACATTTAGATGCATATATGATTATTATTATAAATGAAAACTATTACAAGAATTTAACTATACTCGTACATACTTATAATTGAAATATAGATGTATGCATTATTAATAATTGTAATTGTAATTATAATAATAATTATAATTGTAATTATAATTATTATTGTATTTGTATTTTATTGTATTTACCATGTATTAGTTTTTGTTCTACACTCTTTTGCTCTTTCATAAATAAAACCAAAAAAAAACAACAAAAAAAATATTTAAAAAATAACATAAGGAACATAAAAAATATGAAGCCGGCAAGCAATGGTAAAAAATAACAACAAATAACAAATACACTAAAATAAAACACAAATAACAACGTGAAATAAAAACAAATGAAAAATATGCGCAAAATTCTTCTTTCATTTAAATCGGGGCTCCATGAGTTGGACTAAAGTGCTGTAAGGTCTTAGCGGGGAATACCATTAATACTAAATTAAAAGCTTCAAATTATTTTCTACCGAGATGAGTTTATGTCTCACATATAGCTAAAAATGTCTTTTACTCACGTTCTATCTCCCTCTCTATTCTGTTTGGTAAAAATGTTGCACATTAGTTTTTGCAGATAAAACGATTTATTTCAATTGAATGTTCATACAATACTTTAATTGTTTGGTTTGATATTTAGTTATAACATTTGATAGATACATGTAAGTACAATTTATATATAGATGCCTATTCAAGCTTCGCAGAACATGTCTGATAATACAGATATACATATATGTAAATATATATCCCAATAATACTCTAACAAGATGTATACATAGAACATATAATATATTCATATATATATATATATATATATATATATATAGGTAGTATGCATTATATATTGGTACAAACCTTCGTTACTTAGGTACATGGAGTACGTATGCGTATTATCGATCAAAAAGTATATATATATATTTGTATATATATCTATATATATATATACTATATATGACACAGATAATAGACAATCTTTGGGTTTCTCTACAACAATGATATGAATACAAATCCCGATACATTTCATAATACCATCTTAAGTATGCTCTTAAGTATTGTAATTAGAGTGCATTTTCTATTCAAATTAATTTTTAGATATGGAATTTTCATCTTTGATTAACGATTTTGTTTAGCTCGAATTTTGTGTAAGTGTTTCGGACTCTCTTGGGATGAATTACGCAAAATTGTTCTTATTTGAATACATTTGCATTCTGAAAGCACGTCCAAAGCACGTTTATTACTTGGACCAAGACATGCAGTTTAATTGGAACAGTTTGCCCTCAATTTAAAGCACAATAATGTTTATAGTGGGCACATATTTTAGTTTTCACTTTCTGATCGTGAGTGGCCTGGAAAGCGTAAGTGGGCCATTTCAACTGTCTGCACCGCAATAAGTCCGGGCTTAAACGCCAGCGCGACTGGGCGTCGTTGTGGCCAATTGTCCAGTATTACTCCCGGCCGGGGGGGCTGACACGAGCCCGGGCATCCATTTGTTCAACATGGTGCGTATGGCAACGATGACATCCTGATTGACGAAGCAGAACACAAACGAAACCACAAAGCCTTGCAGGCTGACAAGGACCACAGACAGCAGCTGATAGAAGCCATCCAATTTGGTCCCGGTTTCGGGCCTGTAGGGTAGCAGGAAGTGTTGCAGTCCGAACAGCGGCACCAAAATGATTGTGGCACGCACAGCTTTGCGTATGGCCAGCGGTGCTGGGTGAGCCGACTGCGGATGCAACTTGCGCACAATCACACGCAACACATTGATTAGGAAGACTACAAATAGATAAAGTGCAAAGGTCAGTCATATACTTTATGGGATCGGAGTCCCTGCCTCCTCTGTCAGTTACAAGATCAAGTCGCAAAAATATCTCAAAAAATCGTAAGCTATCGTTTTATGTTTAAGAACTGATTCTGAATTTAATATTTGTAATGACTGAATGAATGATTCAGTACTCATGATTTCATATTCTTATTCATAAAATTTGTAATCTTTGTAATCGTACTAAAAAGTCAACTGTTCTTTCGTACTTACTGAAACTGGACACCAGCGAGAGTATTATGGGCACTGAGAAGATCCACAAATAGAAACTTTCACTCATCCAGCAGCTGTTAATGGGTTTATCAAATTATAAGTGTCAATAATCATGCTAAATGTACAAGATGTATTATCTACTATTTAATTTGGTTAACGCACTTCAGGCTATTGAAGTAAAGCTAAGCGAATACAAATGAGGCGCTGTATATTTTTGGTATTTATCAAATGAAGCTGGATTAGTTAATAGTTTTTATCATATACCTACATACATATGTATATAGTAAGTACTCACTGCTTATTGTCGTTGTCACTGAAATATCTGGCAACGCCATAGAGTATTACAAAGAGTAACGGGCACAGCCAGCTGAAGAGCTTGAACCAGCGCAATACAACCGTGTCCTTCACAAAGACCTGCAAGTTAAAAGCATAGTTTCAAATTAAAGCTAACTTCGGTTGGCCGAGGTTTGAATACTTCATCTAGTTAAATTGTGTGCTCGTGGGTTGCCTATATACCATCGGATATAGATAGATGGATATGATATCGTCGATCCGTTTAATTTTGGGTTAGTAGGTATACATAAATACCTGCATCGATTCAAGTTTCCCATAAGCTGAAACCTTAGTTTCGACCAAGCTTACATTTATGAATGCTGTCGTAAAATCAATCAACATCAAACTCAAGTGCATAAATAAGTGAGTTGGCCGTACATTTGGCAGTTGGCATCTGGCTGTTGGCATTTCAATTTTGTAAAGTCTTCAAAACAGACAGTTGCAACACAGGAGAAGGAAAACTGTTTGGCGGAGATGCTTTCACATAAATTGTGCTAGGTGCAAATCTCATCAGAAATTCACAGCATTTGGTCTTAAAGTGCAAAAGCCACTTTTGTGCAGCGATTTATATGTTAAACAGAGAGAGACAGACAGAGAAAGAAAGAGAGAGAGAGAGAGAGAGAGCGAGTAACATACCACAACCAAGACCAAGTGCAGATGCAAACCCTCGCAGAACATCCAAAAATAGTTGACCAGCATAAAGTAATGCACCACCAAGTGGAGGGCAATGCACCAGTGCTGCAAAAAGAAGTAAAATCGATAACAAATAAATTTATGATAGAAAACAAATTTAACAATAAAGCAAGTTGGAATATTTTGAATATATGTGTAGAGTAGAAATTTATCAACTAATATGCACAGCAAACAAAGGCGTGTTTGGCGATTGAACAACTTAAAATAAATAATAAAATAACAAATAGTTAGGTGAATGCATTGATATTTTGGTTGTGTTCGTGTGGTGGTATATATAGTTGGAATAAAAATAAACTAGAAAAATTCGATGTTCTTTAAAAATAATGTCTAAATAAAGTGGCGATTTTCTAAATTTCAGATCGTTTTTATTTGTGTGTGTGTGCACTACTTACTGAATTCTCGACAATTGTTTCGTAATGCTCAACGACCAGACGATACCAGAGTATCCAGGTGAAGCAAGTGCAGGCGAGCGAGGCGAACAGATGCACGTGTATCCTGATGCGATTGCAGCGCAGCGATCTGTAGGATAGAGCATCACCATCAGCATCATACGTAAGCATTGCTAAATGCCATTCTCGTACGTACTTAAAGCTAACGAATATGATTATCGATATTAGCAGGGCCACAAGCGACAGAGCATAACCCTTCACATACAGCTCATTAACGATCTGACGAAACTGCAAGAATTGCAATAAAAAAACTGATTTGTATTCGATATTCGATAGGTGGTGAGGCCTTGAGGACTCACCTGCAAATCCTCATAGTCCACACAGTTGGTATAGTTGGACCAGGTCTTATTGCTTACCGGATGGCGAAACCATGAACCAGTCTCCATACAGCTAAATATATATATGTATGTATATCACAAAATATGTTGTTAATCAAACAGTTAATTATTTCGTTCTATTTAAATCAGATATATTAGTTTGATTCTCCTTTTGAATTCAAATCAATTTCTTTGATTTAATTTACACATGATTGTTGGGTTAAATTTGAAATTAGACTCACGTTTTGTGTGCCAAAAACTTGCTATTGAAACCCTCAACAAAATCCGGGCAATATTGACTCAATACGGTGCCAGATGGTGTCCGTGGCCAGCAGAGATAGCCATCAAAATTCACGGGACAATAGAGGATTTCCATTTCACGTGTTGTATTCGCAATATTGTTGCTGCTGTTGTTGCCATTGTATTGGATTGAATGCTGATTTGGTGCCATTGTTGCCGATAGGACCGTGGCATACAACTCATTCAGACTGGACGCCTCCGCATTCACATCCTCCACATCAATGGTGCCCTCATTGTGCGCAGCCAGCTCCACGTAGTTGGGCATCAGCGTATGCGGCTCCAACAGCATAAAATCTCCATCACCAGTGTCTATATGTGTATGTAAACGGGGATATACATATGTATAAGACATAGTTCACATACGAATGTATTCTCAAAATGCTTATCGAGATTAGAGATGTTGTTGGCGAATTCCCAAAAATATTATTATTTTTCTTTAGATATATTTTATATCAGAGCTGGCGTCTGCATTAGAGGACGAGTAGCAGTTCGAATCCTCGGAAATTCGTAAGTTTCTTCAATTTAAATTATATGAGCTCATATGTATATATATATATATATATATATAAGCTATCTAAAATGCTTGTTTATGTTAAACCTGAAAATACTAATATATATATATATAAAATAAAGCATTAAATATAAGCAATAAAAAATATATTTTTTGAGTTCCTTGTTGTACATATGAAAAAAAAAATCTGGAAATTAAACAAATATTTTATGAAATTTAGAAAAATTTACCCTAAAATTAAGGAAAGAAAAATAATGGTTTTTTTTCTGAAAAATTAGCTAAAAGTTTGGTGAATTGACAAAATTCAGGTCGATTTTTTTCGTCTATTATTCTTAAAGTTGGGCAAGTGGCCATCGCTAGTGCTCAAATCATTTGTAGTGTTTTCAACTGACCTGTTGCCTGTTGACCCGGTGACGAATCATTCTGATACCGATAGACGCACTCGGCATACAAATGCCACAAAAATATGCGTAGATTATCCTCCGGCTGTGGCGACATCGATGATGATGCTGATGCTGATGTTGTCACCTTCAAATAATAGACAGCCGCTGTCAAAGGCAGGGCTGCAAAATGAAATAAGATTAGTGTGTATGTGTGTGTGTGTGTGTGCGTGTGTGAGTGTGTTAGTCAAAGAGGTAAATCCAATTTGTGGAAGAGTCAAAGATTATGTTGCAAGTGTATAATGACATTGCGAATGTGAAGAAGTTTACATAATTAGCATAGGAATAAAAACTGATTTGCCTTGTGTTCGACAACTTTCTCAGTTGGCATCAAAGTTAGTTTATGTGTGTTTGCTTTATTTTTTATCAATAGCTAATGATTATCATTTTATATAAGAATATGTCGACATGAAGACTAACAAAATATTTAAGTTTGTTTTAAGAGTGTTTCACTGAAAGTTGTCGAGTTAAAATTCAGTTTGCGAGCCCATTATATTTGAATATTTCATTTGGCTAATTGGATTGCAATGCTGCTACAGCAACTAATTTATGGCATGGACACATTGCTACTGATGCCGCAGGGTTGTTAATTGCAATATGTGGCAACATGCGAATGCTCGCATCCATGCATCATTGCATCCTCGCATTATGGGACAGTGGCTGGCCGCACGGGCAGCCGCTGGCAACGCAAATAATGAGCGTTGGCCTCAACGCTTGCCAGTTGCAGGCTTGTAATTAAATTTCCTTGCGACATCGATCGAAAGAGCAGCACACAACAAGAGAGCACACACAACACAACACACACACACACACACACACACCTGAGCCCAACGACGGTTGTGTTTGCTGCCGAACTTTCTTATATTTTTAATCAGAACTCATTCCGCTTGACTGACTTTTAACACTAGCCATCTCACAAGCATAAAAACATACACACACACACACACACACACACACACACTGTGGCATAAGCCAAATCTAAAATTCCCTCAACTGGATGGAAAACAGGTCGTAGACTTCACATATACTCTGCCATCCATATAGATAAAGAGAAAAGAACTAAACATTTGAATAATAGTGCTCGATTTGCTTGTTACCCTTAGAAAAGTCAGCGAATAAGAAAAGCCTCATTTTCATAGGTGTCATATTAAAAGTTGTTAAATACATATATATATATATATGTATATATATAGAATATAAGTTAAAATTGAATAAGAGTTTGTGGCTAGAAGAGTTGTAGCGATATGCTTAAAATGAAATAAGTATATTTGAATTCTGTTGTTCTCTCTGGAGTCTTGAACGTATAATTTTCTACGTGCCTCTTGTTGAAACTACAAAATGAGTTTGCGCGTGTCAAAGTTCAAATCTCATTTTATTCGCTGGCTGTGTTTTGGTTGCTGGCAATGCACTTCTTGCTTTCAGTTGTGTGTGTGTGTGTGTGTGTATGTATTTCACCTCCATTGTCTACATTTATCTACAATGTGGCAGACTAAATGTATAAATAGTCGTTGAAGACTTCAAACGTATTTATAGAAACCAACAAAAGCTGCATAAGCACATTTAACTGGTTTGAAAACTGTGTTTCAGTTCAATTCAGTTAGCGGGTGACAGTGAACAATTGAGCAGCTGACAACGACAACTCGAACCTGGCAGCTGAGTTATACACTCAGAAAAAAATCGCACTGCATTTAAGAAAATTCATAGCTAAAAAGTTTTTTGTATTTTTGGAAATAATTACCAAATAAATAAAAAATTTCGAAAAATTTGAAATGCCTGCCCTAAATCGATAATCTCAGAAATATGGTGCGGATTTTTATTTATAGAAATATTTTCTATTATTAAGAAAGTAGAAATGCAAAACCTGATTTACAACAACTTATGAAATTTACTGGCTATCGGCTGTTATATAAGAGTTTAGAAATTGTCGGGTGGGTCGAGAAACTCAGTGGAAACACCTTCAAATTCCAATGTTTGACATTAGCAAACAATATATATATGTTTTTTGGAATCATTTTAGAAAAATGTAACTGGAAATTAAGAATATGAAATCCTTGGTTTTTATAAATATGCATTCTGAATAATGGCGGAAATAGAATGGCAAATTTCTATATAAGTGGGTATTTTTTTTGCTGAGTGTACTTACGCCTGTGACCTACATTGGCAATTACTTTAAATGTCAGCTAGTCAGTTAGCAGCTGCTGTTGCTACTGCTTCTCCTTTTGCTTAGCCAGCTTATGCAATTAATGAGGCAGAAACATTGTTGCGTATACGCCACGTGCAATGCCCGGTTTGTAATACAATACGGTCTCAACTCAATCACGTACTGTGCCCAGCGACTAATGGAGCCTGTTCATATAGAAAACTCGGTTTTTAATTGCATACTTTTGCGCTGTGTTGTGCAACCAGGTTGTGCATTCAACTACCCCTAACATTTGTGATTGGTTGCATGTAGAATAAGCTCATTAAAAACAAGTTCAAGTTGATTGACAATTATTTAGATGATCAAGAATATTATATTATACCATTTATAGCCATTTTAAATGAATATTGCTTCTGAAATTCGGTTCAGTTTTGTCAAAGTTAAGATAGTGGAAGTTTTGAACTCATTCCGAATCATTTTAGTTTTGTATGCCAAGAATAAATTAGAAATCTTTATTTTTAAAAATTACCAATATAAATAACGCAAAATATTAAGATCAATATGAAATGACTCCATAAATTCTGATAAATATGTAAAATTAATGGAATGAACATGAGAAATTAAAATTAGTGTTGATTTTTGGCACCGCATAAATTAAACTGATATTAAAATTGATGTTGAGAGAGCATAAATAAGCGGAAGACAAATGGCTGTCAGCGCTAAAAATAACAATGACAATAACAATACATAACAATATTAATGTGGGATGCCAGAGGGACCAAACAGGAACAATCGATATAATGTAGCTGATATAAATATATGTACATATGGTCGTATACTGAATACTGATATTCCTGATGATGAATTGTTGCTGCTGCCTGCTGCTTTGTGCTTGTCTTTATGTTTTACTGTTTACTGTTTACTGTTTCTTACTGTTGGCTTGGGGTGGTTAGCTGGTTTGGCTGGTTTGGCTGGTTTGGCTGGTTGGATGCTGTGTGTCGCCTAGTTTGTGTCAATGTGCTTAATGATGCTCGCAGCACGCAGCACGCAGATCGAAATATGCACCACACACACACACACACACACAATAACACACAGCAGACATAACCCGCAGAATTGGCAACAACAGCTTTCATGCAACAAATTTGGGCACTGTGTTTTGTGTTTTGTGTTTTAAGCAATTATAATAATAAATGAGTTTAGCTATTGCCAATGCCGTCCAGTCCGTGTCTGTGTGTGTGTTTGTATGTCTGTGTGCACGTGTCTGTGTGTGTGCGTGTTCCACCAAATGCAATTATGTGTGTGTGGTCACATTTTCTGGCTCATTGCCTACCAAATGACTTTCTCACAGCGCACAATGGAACAAATTAAATTAATTTGTTTGTTGCATCTATTTTGTTGGAATTTGTACAAATAATTGAAATATCTAAAGATATAAAATAAATATTTGAACCATTTAAGTAAATTAGGCGGTGGTTGAGCACATTTGTGACACAAAAAATAACAAAATATTTTATTTTTGGAAAACTACTGATCTGAAAAGCTTGCAAATTAGTTCCAGTTAATTAACACTTAAATGCTTTGATCAGCTTACAGATGAAGAAGTTTAAGGATACGCAAAGCTGCCTTTCATATTATTGCATACTTAAGTAAAATATTTGCCAGAATTTGTTTGCATATTTAAATACTTTGTTTACCAATCAAAGTATTTGGCCTGGATCTGTAAACAATTGTGTACTTTAAGACAAATATATGCATGGGTGTTGATGAATCATATTCTTGTAGGGTTTCACAAGCGAGATGGATTAAGTTTAATAAAGTTTCGAGTAAAATACTTATAACTTGTAAGTTTTAAATACCCTTATAGATTAAAACAAAGCTCTGTTCTTGAGGAAAGCTGTTTCTTACCACAGTGCCACAGTGCCACAGTGTATAAAGTTTTCCACTTAGCCGCCGTATTCGGCTTTTTGTTCAGCTGATTAGCTGCTAGTCTGGCATTTTTGGTCGTTGTGGTTGCTGGAATTTTTTTTTAGTATTTGTTCTATTCTTTCATTCAGACGAAATTTCGATCATAGTTTGCAGCTAATCAAAGTTAGTTAAGTGCTGTTCTTGTTCTTGTTGCTATTCGGCATATGATACAGAGAAAATGAAAAGAATCAAGAAACACAACGAAATACATTTTGAATTATGTATACAAAGTTTTGTGGTAATCAGTATAAATTGACTGGTTATCTGAATAAAAGACAAGTAAACAAATTTTTGGGTATGCGTGTTATTAAATATAAACTAATAAAATAAATATGCAGGAGCGCTCGGATCTCACACACAGCAGAAGCAGGTGGATAATTTACTTGAATTGCGTGAAAAATGTTTGCTGGCACCTCTTGATTATTTTCATTTCGCTTTTGTTTTATTTAACGCACTTGCCTCTGTTCGCAGTACTCCTCTGTTTGCTTATTTATTTATTTATACTAAATCGTACGAAATTTATCTGGCGCCAAAAACATATCACAAGTTCCGCACCGCAACTGAACGTTATGAAAACAAAAAACTCAAATCTGAAATCTCAAATATATATACGTGGAAGCCACAAAACGCGACCGTTCGCCGGCACCACAACTTGGCAAATGATGAAGCATTTCCACTTGCTAACAGTGAAGCTGTACATCATTCCGACAACCCACCCCCAAATTCGCTCAGTGGCGCCTACCGTGCAGCAAACTGTACGAAAGGCGAACGCACTGCTTTGTCGACCTTTTCAAAAAGGCAACAGGCAACCAGAAAAGGTTGTGCAACAAGTTGCACCCATCTGAAATATAACAGTGTGTATGGGTGTGGGTGTGTGTGTGTGTGTGTGTGTGTGTGTGTGTATAATACAGAAACAACAATCTACAATCCAGCATGAATAAGAATTTATAAAAATAATAATAATTTATGTGCTTGCTGATGACCAGGAAACATCTGTAAAAACCATCTTTGTTGCTTTAGCTCCCCTTTACATTGATTCAAGGTTTTAATGATTACATTATTGATGGATAATCATAATTGCCCTATCTCGCATCTTAAGATTATGTAATATTATCACAACTCTCTTCGTAATCTGTCTGCGAACTTTATTTCTTAATTTTAGGTTACATTTTCAAAAATTAACAAAAAAAATATTTATAATTTTGAGAGTGTATTTTCATATGTGTCCAGCTACTCTAACATTAGCTTTTTGTTACTCATATTATTAATAAACAATAAACAATTTTAGATAGTTTAGAAATTCATATAACTTAATTTAATTAGAATTCGAAAAATTGCCTATTTACTTTCCAAATTTTACAAATTTTATCACTTATTTTTAGACATTACTTCTAAAAACAATAATTTTCTAAAATTCAGAGCGATTTTATTTCTGAGTGTAGAAGCAGAGCTGTGAATCTGAATCCCGGAGCTACGAAATTGTTGTTGCAAACAAGTTTTAAGAGTTCACTTAAGTTAACCTCCCTCCTCAACCACATGCTACAAAGCTGCAAAATGCTTGCAGCTGTTAGGTTTATTTCTTCTTCTTGGATGACATTAACAACAGACAAGCAGGCAAGAGCCAGAGGGAAAGGGAGATAGCTAGAAAGGGTAGTTAACTTTCTAAATATATGGACTTCTATTCCGCTTTCGATTGCATAAAAAACCCAACAAAATGTATCTACATAATCCTTTTCAACTATTGTTTTCAGGTTTTAATCTCTGTCTTTAGTCTGCGATAATATATTTCGTAAATATTAATATTTACTGCTTCTGTTCCGCAAGAACTTCTGATCTAAAAATTACCCATTTCTCCATTGGGAGTATACAAGCTCAAATTATATATACATATATATAGGTATATATGATATTATCTGACTGGGCAAGCAGGAGGGAAGCTCTTTGGAGTCTTCTTATCACATATTTCAATTTGTTTTTTATATTTTTTTTCAAAACCAATTTTATTTCGCAACTAAAATGCATACAAGCAAAACGGTTGGATGTGAATGTTCATGCTAAAACTGTATTTCATTATGTCATAATTTGAATATGATTCGCAGAAGGGGGCTAAAATCCACGTTTGGGGCAGATAAGGTAACGTGCAGAAAGTAGAAAATAAATATGTTGAATGTCAGCCTATTGGACGGGTCTAAAAATCGCAGCTGACTCTGTTCCCGCTTTGGCGACCAATGAGTCACGTGCGGCGATAAATCTATTATGTGTGCTGCATGTTCGAATGCATGACAAAAGACGTCATCTGCTTGCAGCACCGAGTGCCCCACATACATGTATATAAGGCTGCGATGCGGCCAATATAACTCATCAGTTGACAGACACCCAACGTGGGCAACGAGCAACAAACAACAAGCAACCAACACCAACACCAACTCCCACTCCCACTCCAATTCCAAATCGAATCAAAATCTAATCACAATGTCAGCTCTCAGCGCATTTGTAATCGCCAGCCTGGCGATTGCTGTTGTAGTTGGCCAGTACTATGATGACTTCTACGATTCCTATGACTACAACTACGGCCAGTACGACTCAAGAAATGTCCAAGGCAGGCAGACTAAATACGTGTACGGCAATGCGGGTAACATCTACAGAAATTCCGGGAAGAGCGACACCCGTTCGTATGCCTATGCTGCTGCGAGTGGACCCGGCGCTAGGGCGAGTGCCGAGGCGGCTGGGAAGCCCTACCCGCCTTATTGGGCTAGACCTACAACTCGTAGGCCCACAACTCCTGCACCCACAACACCTGCACCCACAACGCCAGCTCCAACAACTCCTGCTCCAACGACTCCTACTCCAACCACTCCTACTCCAACCACTCCTGCTCCAACGACTCCTGATTCAACGACTCCTATACCAACAACTCCTGTACCCACAACTCCTGCACCCACTACTCCTGCACCCACAACCCCTGCACCCACAACACCTGCCCCCACAACACCTGCACCCACAACTTCTGCTCCAACCACTCCTGATCCAACAACTCCTGAACCCACAACTCCTGAGCCCACTACTCCTACACCCACTACTCCTGCTCCAACAACTCCTGAACCCACTACTCCTACACCCACTACTCCTGCTCCAACAACTCCTGAACCCACTACTCCTACACCAACAACTCCTGAACCCACTACTCCTGCACCCACTACTCCTGCACCCACTACTCCTGCACCCACTACTCCTGCACCCACAACTCCTGCACCAACCACTCCTGCTCCAACAACGCCTGAACCCACTACTCCTGCACCCACTACTCCTGCTCCAACAACTCCTGCACCCACTACTCCTGCACCCACTACTCCTGCACCCACAACTCCTGCACCCACAACTCCAGCTTCAACGACTCTTACTCCAACGACTCCGGGAGTAAGTACAGCAATTTGAAATGAAATCATGATTATTTTTTTCTCTAGCTTCCCATCTCTGATCATTTCCAAAAACCTTTATCTCTTGCAGAGCAGTGTGTTTCGGCTCGTAATAAATGCATTTGGCAGTCCGTACGAAGACATAACTATCAATACGGGCTGTCCCGTTCCGGATACTGATATCACTATCAGTCTAGGTGCACAAATTTTAGTAGCGGTTGTTGGCTGCTTAGTGCAGTAACAAATACGTTGTTTTTTTTTATATAAATAGACAGGACTTCAAAAAGTATAAAAAAAAGCCTAAAAATCAAGGCCCGCAAACAACATAATTTGTATGCATATAATATGAACTTATTTCATGTCAAAATTAAATTAAATTAAAAATGTGATATTTCAATTTAACAAAATAAAGAAATAATTCAATCAAACCTACAAATAATATAAATGTTAAAGTCTATTGTGATTATTACAGAGCAATCGAAAATGTCAATGCAAGGAATAATTAGTAATATTGCTGCAATTAAGTGGGAAGAAGTAATGGTAGAGGGAAGGGAAAGACTGATTTGGCTACAAATACCAAATATTTAAGCATTCATCTCTATAACCATAAGAAGGATGTGCCAATCAATTACTCACAGCTGTTGCAGAATGTTTTACATATTGAAATAGGTTTCTTTCATGACCTTGTCGAAATTGTTATGAAATTGGAAAATAAAACTTTTAAATGTTTATAGATTAAACTAAACGCAATTGCGACAATTGCCAATCAAATAATTGGTAATCTCCAGAATCAGAGTGTGTCTCACAAAGATATTATTGATGTTGTAAAGCAGTGATAAAATTCGGTAAATGTCTGTTGTAATATAATAAGTTCGAAAGGAAAACGGGTGATGTCATAAATATACATATACTTAGTAAAGAAAAAATCAAAAAAATTTGCACGGATTTTCTATTTAAATTTCGTCATATAAATGCATATGTACTTAAAGCTTGGCTATATCCTTGCTTATCCGGGCGAGTCTGTCTCGAAAGCTTTGGTTTTTGACCAGTGGCAACCAACTTGACAAAAGGACATCCAAATAGCAATCGAAATTTCCAGGAAAACAGCGATTTTCTAATGTTGGATTTGGCCGTAAAATTTTGTAAAAAACAAAATGATTGATTCGCAGAAACAAAGAGAAGAATATACTTGAAAGATGAACCAGCTTTCTATTAAACGATCTCGTGAGAAGAGCAACAGATTTCAATGGAGGCCTCCACTTATCACACACTTCCAATATGAACAGGTGTCTGCTGTTGCTTGACATGTTTGTTTGCTATTGTTTTTGTTCTCCGTATTTCGTATTTTATTTGCTATTTTGTATTCCACTTGTGCTCTTATTTTTTTCCCGGCATTGTTCGTGCTTATCTGCCGACAATAAATGGCATTAAAAAGCTTAAAAAAAAATAGAAGCAAAGCGAGACAATGGAGCAGCCCTTAAAAAAAAAAAACAAAAAAAAAAGTTTGAGCTTGTGTTACCCACTCATTTTGTCCATGGCGGAAATTAAGGATGGGCCAGAAACAGGGACATAGGCATAGTCACAGCTGAGATGCCGAAGGCATCATTTTGCATTACACACAAAATACATTTATATTCAAATTGTTTGATTTAATTATTCCACTTAAGCTTTGTTGTTTTCTCTGTTTCTGTTGGTTTTTGCCCCTATATGATTGCAGGTATCCAAAAAGATTCATCTAATTTTCTATTAACGATGAATTGAGTTTTGGGACTTATTTTGCTTAACAAACGTAATTTGCATATATTTATATTTTATCTATGAAAACGTCTATAAATAGATGACTTGATTTTAGTTTTTATAATATTTAAAAAATTTGTCTTCAAGCTTAGAACTGCTTTATGGGGCCGAGAATAAACTTCAAACTCACAATTTCAATTGCATTTCTCCAAGGCATTTTGCTTAAATTTCTTCGACATTATTTAATTTACATTTTACTTGTGTTTCCCATATTTTATTAATTTTTGTTTCTTTTTTTTTTGTGCATTTGTAGCTTTTTTGAATTGATTTGATTTTCAAGCAGAGTCACAACAGTCGCGAGAAACTGCCGCATTGAGTAAAAGTTGTGAAACTGGCGAATGGAAAGACTCAAAGTTTAAAGTGACAAGATGAATTATTGAATACACTACGATGAAAGCCATCATTAAATATTAAAAACACTCAATACACGTCTGTGCCAAATATTCAAATGATCAAAACTCCACTTTTATTTTCTAAATCATAAATTAAACTTCATCGCAAGAATATTGATTCAAATCGTCACACGTTACATATTACACAAAGCAGTCTGTTCGACCCGATTGGGAGAGTGTATAAAATGTGCTGGAAAAGAATATGAAAAAAGCATGAAAATGGCTTTTAGTTTTTCTAACACTTTCCCCCCACAACGCGGGTTCCATAACGCCCAGCGGTAAACAAGAAGTGGACAAGAAGTCCGGATGTTGAAGCTAAAACGTAAAGTGGAAATGTGTAGGGGAAATATATATAATATAAAAAAAGAAAAAAACAGGCAGCTGCGCGAGTGAGTTTTGGCCAACACTGATAGCTGGCTATCAATTGGACCAATTGTTCCAGCCATTGTTGTTGCCGTTCTTGTTGTCATTGGCAGCATCTTAAGCCGGTTATCGACAGGCTGGCAAGACACATAAATCAAAATATTCCCGCTGTACCCTAACTGAGGAGGGCATTTCAAAATTAGTTGAATGATTTGGAACGTATTGTTAAATTATCTCTGAATATTTGAATTTAATTTGATTAGATCGTATAACTATATAATAGTTAATCCACTGCATAATAGTGCCTGTAGATCAGCGAATTTAATTTCGGTTCCTGTTCCGATTATGGTTGCATTATGGTACACTTTCTGAACTTTCAAAAACTTGTTATAGTAAAATATTTATAAGAATTGGGTCAAAAGACCTTATTTTAGTATATTTCTCTTAAGTAAGTCTAAAAATCGCAGCTGACTTTGTTCCGGCTTTGGCGACCAATGAGTCACGTGCGGCGATAAATCTATTATGTGTGCTGCATGTTGGAATGCATGACAAAAGGCGTCATCTGCTTGCAGCACCGAATGCCCCACATACATGTATATAAGGCTGCGATGCGGCCAATATAACTCATCAGTTGACAGACACCCAACGTGGGCAACGAGCAACAACCAACAAGCAACCAACACCAACACCAACTCCCACTCCCACTCCAATTCCAAATCAATGTCAGCTCTCAGCGCATTTGTAATCGCCAGCCTGGCGATTGCTGTTGTAGTTGGCCAGTACTATGATGACTTCTACGATTCCTATGACTACAACTACGGCCAGTACGACTCAAGAAATGTCCAAGGCAGGCAGACTAAATACGTGTACGGCAATGCGGGTAACATTTACAGAAATTCCGGGAAGAGCGACACCCGTTCGTATGCCTATGCTGTTGCGAGTGGACCCGGCGCTAGGGCGAGTGCCGAGGCGGCTGGGAAGCCCTACCTGCCTTATTGGGCTAGACCTACAACTCGTAGGCCCACCACTCCTGCACCCACAACACCTGCACCCACAACGCCAGCTCCAACAACTCCTGCTCCAACGACTCCTACTCCAACCACTCCTACTCCAACCACTCCTGCTCCAACGACTCCTGATTCAATGACTCCTGAGCCCACTACTCCTACACCCACTACTCCTGCACCCACAACTCCTGAACCCACTACTCCTGCACCCACTACTCCTGCACCCACAACTCCTGCTCCAACAACTCCTGAACCCACTACTCCTGCACCCACTACTCCTGAACCCACTACTCCTGAACCCACTACTCCTGCACCCACTACTCCTGCACCCACAACTCCTGCACCAACCACTCCTGCTCCAACAACTCCTGAACCCACTACTCCTGCACCCACTACTCCTGCTCCAACAACTCCTGAACCCACTACTCCTGCACCCACAACTCCTGCTCCAACAACTCCTGAACCCACTACTCCTGCACCCACTACTCCTGAACCCACTACTCCTGCACCCACTACTCCTGAACCCACTACTCCTGAACCCACTACTCCTGTACCCACAACTCCTGCACCCATAACTCCAGCTTCACGGATTCTTGCTCCAACGACTCCGGTAAATGATTCATGATTATTTTTTTCTCTAACTTCCCATCTCTGATCATTTCCAAAAACTTTTATCTCTTGCAGAGCAATGTGGTGCGGATCGTAATAAATGCATTTGGCATGCTGTACCGAAACATAACTATCGATCCGGAGTGTCCCTCTACGAATTCTGATCTCACTTTCAGTAAAGATGGAAACGCTTTAGTTGCGTTTACTGGCTGCTTGGATACTGGCTTACAAAATCCGTAACAAATACGTTGTTTATTTTTATATAAATAGACAGGACTTCAAAAAGTATAAAAAAAAGCCTAAAAATCAAGGCCCGCAAACAACATAATTTGTATGCATATAATATGAACTTATTTCATGTCAAAATTAAATTAAATTAAAAATGTGATATTTCAATTTAACAAAATAAAGAAATAATTCAATCAAACCTACAAATAATATAAATGTTAAAGTCTATTGTAATTATTACAGAGCAATCGAAAATGTCAATGCAAGGAATAATTAGTAATATTGCTGCAATTAAGTGGGAAGAAGTAATGGTAGAGGGAAGGGAAAGACTGATTTGGCTACAAATACCAAATATTTAAGCATTCATCTCTATAACCATAAGAAGGATGTGCCAATCAATTACTCACAGCTGTTGCAGAATGTTTTACATATTGAAATAGGTTTCTTTCATGACCTTGTCGAAATTGTTATGAAATTGGAAAATAAAACTTTTAAATGTTTATAGATTAAACTAAACGCAATTGCGACAATTGCCAATCAAATAATTGGTAATCTCCAGAATCAGAGTGTGTCTCACAAAGATATTATTGATGTTGTAAAGCAGTGATAAAATTCGGTAAATGTCTGTTGTAATATAATAAGTTCGAAAGGAAAACGGGTGATGTCATAAATATACATATACTTAGTAAAGAAAAAATCAAAAAAATTTGCACGGATTTTCTATTTAAATTTCGTCATATAAATGCATATGTACTTAAAGCTTGGCTATATCCTTGCTTATCCGGGCGAGTCTGTCTCGAAAGCTTTGGTTTTTGACCAGTGGCAACCAACTTGACAAAAGGACATCCAAATAGCAATCGAAATTTCCAGGAAAACAGCGATTTTCTAATGTTGGATTTGGCCGTAAAATTTTGTAAAAAACAAAATGATTGATTCGCAGAAACAAAGAGAAGAATATACTTGAAAGATGAACCAGCTTTCTATTAAACGATCTCGTGAGAAGAGCAACAGATTTCAATGGAGGCCTCCACTTATCACACACTTCCAATATGAACAGGTGTCTGCTGTTGCTTGACATGTTTGTTTGCTATTGTTTTTGTTCTCCGTATTTCGTATTTTATTTGCTATTTTGTATTCCACTTGTGCTCTTATTTTTTTCCCGGCATTGTTCGTGCTTATCTGCCGACAATAAATGGCATTAAAAAGCTTAAAAAAAAATAGAAGCAAAGCGAGACAATGGAGCAGCCCTTAAAAAAAAAAAACAAAAAAAAAAAGTTTGAGCTTGTGTTACCCACTCATTTTGTCCATGGCGGAAATTAAGGATGGGCCAGAAACAGGGACATAGGCATAGTCACAGCTGAGATGCCGAAGGCATCATTTTGCATTACACACAAAATACATTTATATTCAAATTGTTTGATTTAATTATTCCACTTAAGCTTTGTTGTTTTCTCTGTTTCTGTTGGTTTTTGCCCCTATATGATTGCAGGTATCCAAAAAGATTCATCTAATTTTCTATTAACGATGAATTGAGTTTTGGGACTTATTTTGCTTAACAAACGTAATTTGCATATATTTATATTTTATCTATGAAAACGTCTATAAATAGATGACTTGATTTTAGTTTTTATAATATTTAAAAAATTTGTCTTCAAGCTTAGAACTGCTTTATGGGGCCGAGAATAAACTTCAAACTCACAATTTCAATTGCATTTCTCCAAGGCATTTTGCTTAAATTTCTTCGACATTATTTAATTTACATTTTACTTGTGTTTCCCATATTTTATTAATTTTTGTTTCTTTTTTTTTTGTGCATTTGTAGCTTTTTTGAATTGATTTGATTTTCAAGCAGAGTCACAACAGTCGCGAGAAACTGCCGCATTGAGTAAAAGTTGTGAAACTGGCGAATGGAAAGACTCAAAGTTTAAAGTGACAAGATGAATTATTGAATACACTACGATGAAAGCCATCATTAAATATTAAAAACACTCAATACACGTCTGTGCCAAATATTCAAATGATCAAAACTCCACTTTTATTTTCTAAATCATAAATTAAACTTCATCGCAAGAATATTGATTCAAATCGTCACACGTTACATATTACACAAAGCAGTCTGTTCGACCCGATTGGGAGAGTGTATAAAATGTGCTGGAAAAGAATATGAAAAAAGCATGAAAATGGCTTTTAGTTTTTCTAACACTTTCCCCCCACAACGCGGGTTCCATAACGCCCAGCGGTAAACAAGAAGTGGACAAGAAGTCCGGATGTTGAAGCTAAAACGTAAAGTGGAAATGTGTAGGGGAAATATATATAATATAAAAAAAGAAAAAAACAGGCAGCTGCGCGAGTGAGTTTTGGCCAACACTGATAGCTGGCTATCAATTGGACCAATTGTTCCAGCCATTGTTGTTGCCGTTCTTGTTGTCATTGGCAGCATCTTAAGCCGGTTATCGACAGGCTGGCAAGACACATAAATCAAAATATTCCCGCTGTACCCTAACTGAGGAGGGCATTTCAAAATTAGTTGAATGATTTGGAACGTATTGTTAAATTATCTCTGAATATTTGAATTTAATTTGATTAGATCGTATAACTATATAATAGTTAATCCACTGCATAATAGTGCCTGTAGATCAGCGAATTTAATTTCGGTTCCTGTTCCGATTATGGTTGCATTATGGTACACTTTATGAACTTTCATAAACAAAAGACCTTATTTTAGTATATTTCTCTTAAGTAAGTCTAAAAATCGCAGCTGACTTTGTTCCGGCTTTGGCGACCAATGAGTCACGTGCGGCGATAAATCTATTATGTGTGCTGCATGTTGGAATGCATGACAAAAGGCGTCATCTGCTTGCAGCACCGAATGCCCCACATACATGTATATAAGGCTGCGATGCGGCCAATATAACTCATCAGTTGACGGACACCCAACGTGGGCAACGAGCAACAAACAACAAGCAACCAACACCAACTCCCACTCCCACTCCAATTCCAAATCGAATCAAAACCTAATCACAATGTCAGCTCTCAGCGCATTTGTAATCGCCAGCCTGGCGATTGCTGCTGTAGTTGGCCAGTACTATGATGACTTCTACGATTCCTATGACTACAACTACGGCCAGTACGACTCAAGAAATGTCCAAGGCAGGCAGACTAAATACGTGTACGGCAATGCGGGTAACATTTACAGAAATTCCGGGAAGAGCGACACCCGTTCGTATGCCTATGCTGTTGCGAGTGGACCCGGCGCTAGGGCGAGTGCCGAGGCGGCTGGGAAGCCCTACCCGCCTTATTGGGCTAGACCTACAACTCGTAGGCCCACCACTCCTGCACCCACAACACCTGCACCCACAACGCCAGCTCCAACAACTCCTGCTCCAACGACTCCTACTCCAACCACTCCTACTCCAACCACTCCTGCTCCAACGACTCCTGATTCAACGACTCCTGAACCCACTACTCCTACACCCACTACTCCTGCTCCAACAACTCCTGAACCCACTACTCCTACACCAACAACTCCTGAACCCACTACTCCTGCACCCACTACTCCTTCACCCACTACTCCAGATTCAACGACTCCTGCACCAACCACTCCTGCTCCAACAACTCCTGAACCCACTACTCCTGCACCCACTACTCCTGCTCCAACAACTCCTGAACCCACTACTCCTGCACCCACAACTCCTGCTCCAACAACTCCTGAACCCACTACTCCTGAACCCACTACTCCTGCACCCACTACTCCTGAACCCACTACTCCTGAACCCACTACTCCTGAACCCACTACTCCTGCACCCACAACTCCTGCACCCACAACTCCAGCTTCAACGACTCTTGCTCCAACGACTCCGGTAAATGATTCATGATTATTTTTTTCTCTAACTTCCCATCTCTGATCATTTCCAAAAACTTTTATCTCTTGCAGAGCAATGTGGTGCGGATCGTAATAAATGCATTTGGCATGCTGTACCGAAACATAACTATCGATCCGGAGTGTCCCGTTACGAATACTGATCTCACTATCAGTCAAGATGGAAACGCTTTAGTTGGGTTTGCTGGCTGCTTGGTAAGCCCGCAACGAAATCCGTAACAAATACGTTGTTTTTTTTTTATATAAATAGACAGGACTTCAAAAAGTATAAAAAAAGCCTAAAAATCAAGGCCCGCAAACAACATAATTTGTATGCATATAATATGAACTTATTTCATGTCAAAATTAAATTAAATTAAAAATGTGATATTTCAATTTAACAAAATAAAGAAATAATTCAATCAAACATACAAATAATATAAATGTTAAAGTCTATTGTGATTATTACAGAGCAATCGAAAATGTCAATGCAAGGAATAATTAGTAATATTGCTGCAATTAAGTGGGAAGAAGTAATGGTAGAGGGAAGGGAAAGACTGATTTGGCTACAAATACCAAATATTTAAGCATTCATCTCTATAACCATAAGAAGGATGTGCCTGTAGATCAGCGAGTTTTATTTCGGTTCCTGTTCCGATTATAGTTGCATTATGGTACACTTTATGAACTTTCAAAAACTTGTTATAGCAAAATATTTAAAGAATTGAGTCGAAGACCTTATGTAAGTATATTTCTCTTAAGTAGTTAGAGTATTCGTTGTTCATCTTTTCGATTTGCATTGTACATATTTTTAATAAATTTGCTTAGCTGGGCAAAGATTTTATTTAAATTTAATAAGGCAGACAGACATAAATCAAAGCCAAGGAGACGCCGTGGAAAACACGTTGTTCGGCTCAAAGAATTTGATTTGGATTTTGATTTAGATTTTATTCTTTTCACTCTGAATTGATATTTATGTTCGTTAAATTGGCTTACACCATTTGCCTGTACGCCTTCAAAGTTGTTGTTTTTGTTATTGTTATTGCTGCTCTTGTTTACAATTAATCCAAATCAGTGTGCGTGCGTGTGTGTGGGGGGGAGGGGGGTTAGAGGGGTCAACAGTGCGTGTGTAGGTGATTTATTTTCATTGGCTTTGATTACTTGAACTTGAACTTTGGCAAAAGTGTTTTTGGCTTTGGACTCGGCGTGTGCTTGCCGTTGCCGGAAATCAAATGAATCGATTAAAATGGCTCAATCGTAACACACAATTTACGACACCTGCTTGCCACACTTTGGGGCAACCCCAGCCCGCATCTCAAATTCGCAAAGGTAGCACTTCATGAATTCGTAATCGGTCTTATAGCTACAACATCGACTAACTATAAATTTCCCAAACACAATCAATTGATTACGTATTACTGGCAACGAGAGAAGAACACACAAGGGAGACGGAGGGAGGAAATATTGATAAAAGTAATAAAAAAAAGGCTGCCAAACCAATTAACATCTACTTTGTTGTGGACGGGAGCACAAATTGTTAAATATGCCCTGACTAACAACCAGAATGAAATGCCAAAGTTGTAAGGTAATTTTTTAAAGCATAATTGCCAATCAAACACAGAGCAAGTGGGATACTTGAATATACTCCCAGTTTGAAGTACTTAGTTTCAATGGTGACAGGTGTTGGTTTTAAATAGAGTATGCAATTATTTCTGTGACAAAATGAGTAGTGAAGAGCAGAGCTATCGATGCTGATATCATAGCAACAATCAGTCTTTCATTCAAGGAATCATCTTTTGACCGATAGTTCCTGTGGCAGCTCTATGCAAAAGTTATAATTTTGATTTTAATGGAATTAATGCGGATATTTTGATTGACTGGCAACACTACGGATGCTGATTAATAACACGCATATATAACTAACCATATATAATTAATGCATTTATAATTAATTTGATGAACTTAAAAAAACAAACGCTGCAAAACTGTCAAGCTAGCAAATGTTAACAGCACCTGAGGTAAAATGGCAGTTGGAGTCAAGTAAAATAAATTAAATATACATGAAGCGCACAATTACCAAATTTGTATATTTAGTGTGGGCTTGTGGGTGTGTAACAAAAATAAAAGGCGAAGTCGACATTTGCGGCAATGAAATTCAATCCAGTGTCCATTTCTTGCAACGGTCTTGCTGCTGTTGGTTGTTGTGTGAGCTGGCATAAAAATTTAATAAGCGCCCAAAAGTCGGCTACAATAAAAACTGCGAGTCGCAGTACTGTGGATAAATTCATAAGCCTCCGCACAGGCACGCCCCAAATTATGCTATTAAACCGACACAAAAACAAAGAAAAACAAAACACAAAATGAGTGAATGGTGACAGGACAGGAGAGCAGCTGAAGGAGGGAGAGACTGGGGGGAAATAGGGGCGCCACTTAAACCAAAATGGACACAGGTCTGATGGACAGGTCCTGCAGTCCTCAGGTCAACTCAGTTTCCAGCTGCCTCATTAGTGAGGCATGTCCTTCAAGCCTCAAGAAGTGGCAAGTTGCCACATTGAATGTACATATTAGTCGAATATTCACTTGTTGATTCAATCAACTATTCAATCATTTATTTTGCTGATGATAAATTGAATGATTAAAAGAACGCATATTATTGATTCGCATAAAAAAACGAATCCAAAGAGAATTAATTCTTAGAATGAGTTCAATTATTTACACAACAAATAAATTGCATCTGGTCTGTTCTCTACATACATTTCCATTTCCATTTCATTTTCATTTTAAACAACATATTCTTAGCTAGTTAATCTTTTTTTTTTTTATTCTAACCTTCTTGAATTAAGATTTGCTATCGTGTTTTTAGAATGCATATTCTTACAGCAACATCCGATTATTTCTATTAGCAGGCAAACACTGTATTGGAAATGCTCGCAGCGGAAGGAAATGTATATTGGATAAAAGGCATTTATCACTCAGATTGCAGATGACATGCAGCAATAACAAAAACGACAGCAACAAAAACAACAACCGACAACAGGCAACAAAAGTGTGAGAAACCGTCACAAAATGGCCACAATAAAATTGGCGAACAAAAGCGCAGAACAGAAGTCAATTCAAATTACCTGCAACTTAATGGAAGCGAAGGGGTTGTTGAGTCGTTGAAAGGATGAGGGGTGAGAAGGTGAGGGGGTCATTCCACCACTGAATACAACTCAAAGTTATACAATTAGTAAATGTCGCCAGAGACTATTGAATTTGCCTACACGTGAATTCCCCAAGATGTTGTTTGCCACAATGAGTGGTCGTTGCTTAAATTGGTCAAAGGGAGGGAAGGAGGGGGGCTCAGTTTGAATAGTGGAGGATTTCAGCATCGATTGTGCAGTGGTTAGACAGCTAAACAAATCAGCAAACCGCAGAGTGTAGCACAGAATAAATAATATGATTTGTCGGTGGCGTATACGCAATATTTCATAGATTTTTTTTGGGATTATTTTCGGGGCCCGCGCAATCGACTGGACAGTGAGACAGACAGAGAGAGAAAGAGTGAGAGAGATAGCAAGATAAATATTATTTTCTTATATCAGTCTACCCACTTTTTTGTGAAAAAGAAGCATTTCCGATCTTAGATCTTATACAAACATATATACTCCTGACCCTGTTTGATTTAGCCGTCTGTGCGTCCGCCTATCTCTCTGCCACACAAATCGATCTCAGAGACCTAACATAATTTTAAATCGATTGCAACCCGAAATAAGAGCCACAAAAGTTGTGTAAGAATATGCTATTTATAAAGTGTAGAAATTTCATTAGAAAAAGAGGGCAGAAGTTGCTAAGGCCCATCTTTATTTTGAGCAAAACAAACATTTGTGTATCCAGACTTATAATGAATCGATTTGAAATTAAACTTGGCTATGGATGTAGGGTATCATCTAGTTGAGCTCTCTTAAGAAGTAAGAGAGCTCCACTTGTTTATTTTTTAGTATTTACTCAGACTTTTGAGAGGAATAAACACTCGCAGAGGAAGGGAAAATTCAATGGGCGTCGTGCCATCGTGTGAATAAATCATAAATGCATTGACATGAAATTTCAGTTGGTTTTGAGCTACCCTTTTTGGATTTGCGGAAATTGCATTTGAATGCTAGGCAGAGCTCTTGGTAAATATGTACACATCAATTTTGCCAACAAAAAAAAATTAATAATAAAACGGAGAGCACAGATAAATTAACTAGCTAAACAAAACAAAGAAAGACAAAAGACGAATCAAATTCAATTTACTTGTGGCAACTTGTGGGGTAAAATGTGGGGTATTTTATGCAGACTATTTATAGAAAGCAAATTCGCATTAGTTATATACACAAATCCATTTCGGAAACTTACCTAGTCGCAGTAGGGCCATCTGTGGCACCAAATCCGTTTTTGTGTTTACGCTCAACTTTGAAATCCAATTATAATATACAATCTTTCACTAGCATTTATCTAAACTTATGCTGATACACTGGAAATTCTACGCCAAACATAACAAAAAAAAAACAAAAAAAAAACAAATCTTGGTAAACACAGCAGCATAAGAAATCCTGAATAAATTGTTGAAAAATGCCGAGACGACCGCTCGCAACGGCTTCGAGTTGGGAAATGAAGTCGTCGTCGCTGCGAAGCTCCTCAAAACCGTTTCCCAAAGGAGCAGTAAGCAGTGCCAACTGTTATACGAGGGCTGTTCTAATTGATGCAGACCAAGCAATTATATTGCGGGCACAGTGGTACACAATTTAAAAGGCATGCCAAATATTTCCAATTCCACCAATTCACTGGGTTTTTTTCTTCTTTTTTATTAGAAGCTTAACTTACTATTTTTATTCATTTTTTGTAGGTACAGGTTGCTTGGCATACAATTTAACAAGATTTTATCTCCAGAATCACATCTCACATCTCACAAACTTATTAAAAATTCCATCACTGTCAAGATTAAACCCTTAAAATACAAATGCCCATTTATAATCAAATTAAAACCGGCTTGAACAAGTAAGTCTATGATCCATATCTCTTCCTGGAAGTGACTTTTCGACTACAACATATAAATATCAGACCACTGTGAGTTGCTTTTGAATATGGTAATATGATATTTGTTTGCGCTTTTTGTCCACATTTTGAATGTAGTGCTATAACTTAGCTTAAGGTTTATTGATGTTAATTAACCACCGGAAGTTTCAAACCAAAATTTTGGGGCAACAAATTATTGATTTTTAGCCAGGTGTTGTGTATTCCTGAAAACAATCGACAAATGAAATCTGAGATATCATTTAGTTAATCACTTAATGAATAAAGTAAGTTTGTATGTAATGTAGAAAGATGGGAATTAAAATTACTTTACGATAACAGCAACCAACCAACTGAACCACTGCACCACTCGATAAGTACTAAGCAAAACTAATTAAGACCGATTCCGAAAGTAATACTACTCAATTTATTTGTTTCGGTTTTGAAAATGTCTCAAGCTGGACTCGTTGCTACGTGTGGAAAGTAATTTGATGCTGTGCACTGCTTGCTGTACTACTTGACTGCACGCTGTTGAAGCGTCAATTGGCAAGAAGTGTCAAGCTGTGCGCCAAGCAGTGCACAGCATTTCGCTCCCACTTAAATCACAAATTTTAAAGCAAACAAACATATGCATAAAATTAATTAACACAAAATACGAGGTGCAGAGTCAAGGCTTATCACACGTATCGCTTTCTTCCTTGATTAAAAAAGGTGTAACCCATGTAACCCATGTAACACATGTAACCCGTGTCATAAAATTAGTAATGCTCGTAAAATTAATAAATTTATATTTTATGCAACCTATTGTTGTTTCCTCAAAGGCGTGAGACAATAAAAAGTATTTTTTATTTAATTTCTTAGTTTTTCAGATCGAACAGATCGACTCGATCTACTATTGGCCAGAGGTGCACAGATTCTTAAAAGCAGTACAGTTTTGTCTCTAGTTAAATACTACCTAATACAAAAGACCTAAGCTTAGCCAGGCTGCTAATTAGTTGCTTGTTAAACCAGCTGGCAAATGGCGCAAAAATCAACAGCTAGAAGCGCAAGTCTGGCACGTAAGCGTGTAAGATGATAAAGACGTTTACGTCTCAGCTTGCTGAGATTTGAGGCAGCCACAGCAGCTGTAGTGCGTAATGCCCCAGCTTGTGGGTATAAAAGAGCGAGCGTTGGGTGAGTTAGGCATGTCAGTGACAAAGCATACACTTTCAACAAGATGTGGACGCAGTTCACAAGTTTCATTTTACTCGCTTGCATGGCTGAGTCTCAGCGCTGCCAGGACCAGCAGCGGCTTCAGCAGCCGCCCATTGATTATACGCAATGTGGTCGTCCCGTGTGTGCCACCAATGGCTACTGTTATCGCACATTCAACAGCTTCTGCGATTTGAACGCCTTCAATTTGCAACTGCGTTTTGCGGGACAAAGAGGTAATTGTTATTATTGGGAAATTTCAAATCGTAAATTGACTATATTTTCGCACTGCTTGCAGAACTGGTGGAATCCGATATGATTCACTGCTTGCCGAGCTCAACGTGGTACGACTACAATGTGCCCAAAATACCACGTCCTCTACCAATGTCCTATTTAAATGTCGCTGCCTCCGCCGCAGCATCCGCCTCCGCCTCCGCCCATGGGTTACACTATCCATTTGAATCGGATCCGTATAGGTACCACAATTCTGAGAACCTTTACTCCCCAACTCCAAAAAAAACACACAGAGACAGAAATTACTACGACAGCTTCTGGGATCAGTACAGTGGTATGCAGGAGTATTTGACTGAACGCCCAGTGAAGCTATATACCCCGCTCAAGTATCCAACAACATCCACAACGCCGTCCACAACGCCGTCCACAACGCCATCCACAACGCCGTCCACAACTCCGTCCACGACGCCATCCACAACTCCGTCCACAACGCCATCCACAACGCCATCCACAACGCCGTCCACAACTCCGTCCACGACGCCATCCACAACTCCGTCCACAACGCCGTCCACAACGCCATCCACAACGCCATCCACAACGCCGTCCACAACGTCATCCACCACGCCGTCCACAACGCCGTCCACAACGCCATCCACAACGCCGTCCACAACGCCGTCCACAACGCCATCCACAACGCCATCCACAACGCCATCCACAACGCCGTCCACAACGCCATCCACAACGAGCTCTACAGCAATCTCAAATATAATAACTGAGACAATAACATCTTCCACAAGTCCAATGGTAGTAATAGGTAGCTCAGAAGTTATAACATCATCTACAACACCATCCGTAATTCCATCAACAACGTCAACCACAACTCCAT
Organism: Drosophila trichaetosa; assembly: GCA_035043205.1. Classification (NCBI taxonomy): domain Eukaryota; kingdom Metazoa; phylum Arthropoda; class Insecta; order Diptera; family Drosophilidae; genus Drosophila; species Drosophila trichaetosa. The sequence goes on from JAWNNE010000148.1 coordinate 107,406, forward strand.
CTACCACACCTTCCCCTACGAGCTCAACAGTAGTCTCAAACCCAACAACGGAGACAACAGCATCCTCAACACCATCTGCTGCAATTTCAAGCACAACACCATCCTTAACGAGCTCTAGCGAAATGTCAAGCACAACATCAGCTACTACACCAACCACAACACCATTTACAACTATTTCTACAACATTCTTACAAACAGCAGCAGTTACAAAAGCACCCTCAACACAATCCACATCACCATCTACGACACCATCAACAACACAAACTACAACACCTTCCGCAATAGACTCTACTGCAAATTCAAGCACAACCCCATCCCCTACGAGTTCCAGCGCAATCTCAAACACAACAACAGCAACATCTGAAACAGCTTCCTCTGCAACAGCATCAAGCCCAGCAGTTACAGCAGAAACCACAACGGACTCCAATACGAGTTCTGTCAACTCAGCAATGCCTCAAGAATTCTTGCCATCCGAAGCACCGTCCAGATCAGCAGGTATAACACAACACAGAAAAATCATTAACGCATAACAACAAAATCAGTTAAATTGACATTACTATTCACAGCGATTTCCGTAGCAGCTGTTACAACAGAGTCTACAACACAATCCACAACACTATCCTCAACAACAGCATCTACAACTGTAACTGCAGACCCATCAACAGCGTCCACCACACCACAGACAATAACTAACGATATGGATGCCGTAAGTATTCAGAGTGTTATATTACAATAAATTTGCACACGTATAACTTGTTTATCTTCTTAATAATACGCGTAGAACACTCTGGTTTATCTGGTATTTACATTGGCCAGTGGTAAAGCTTACAAACTCGTACTCAACTCGCAGACAACTGATCCAATAACCGGCAAAAAGACATGCGCCGACGCGACCTCTCTAATGGTACTGCATAGGGGCATATCGGAACCGCTGAACTTTTCCGGATGCCTGATCAACAACTCTAGCAGCCCAGATAGAACCCATGGCACTACAACATATGACACGGTTGATTACAAGCCATATGCTTACCAGTATGGCTTTGCCTACGGTTCTGGCTATGGTCACTCTTGTCCTAATAGTAATGCTAATGGATATCGTAAACCCTATCGAAATATTCATAGATCAGCCCACGGTTCTGCATACGGCTCCGGCTACGATTCAGCAGCTGTGCCGCCCAGCTTGTCACATTATTACACTTAGAGACCTACCGCAATAGTATCATATTATATAATAATTGCAAAGACTTAATTATGCATACTTCTCAAGTACACCAATCATACATACATACATACATATAAATATAGAAATAAATAACGAAAAGTAAACTTTGTAACTCATGCATTTTATGTGTTTTTTCAAATTTTAGACACGTGTCTGCGAAGTGCCACAATCACATTAAATTCGAGTACTTTAAATATTTCAAATTTGTATTCTCTGTGCCCAGAATGGAAATATCGTTTATTCAGAGCCACACTTTTCAGAATTAAGATGTACTTATTTGATTTAAAAAAAATTCGAAATTCACGAAAATATTTCTTTTTCTTTACTAATTTAAGTTAATTGAAAATCTTTTCTGAATTTCTTTCGTAGGAATTTATTTCTAATGCAAAACTTGATTTCAGAATCTCTTTAGAAAGTGGAAAATTCCAAAAAAAAAGTGAAGTCTGTGTATTCTCTCAGTTTTAAATCCATATTGATGTAGCTTGGAGTATATCAGGCTCTTTTATGAAACACTTTATTCCTAACTAAGATATCTGGACTATCTAACTAACTAGAGATGAATCATCAACATCGGATTATTATGTCGATTTGCAGTTTACATATCAGCATAGTGCATGGGTATGTTTTCTTCGGCGATGGCAATATCGAATGTCTTTCATTTATCTGCTGAGCTTGGCAATTGTTCATAATATGCTGAATGCTTGACCAATTAATCATTATCATTGCGATTATTCATTATTCGTAATTCGTAATTCGTAATGCATTCTGAAAACGACAAGTTTTAATTCACAAAATTTCACATGGCGCAATGTTTACGTTTAACACGAATACCAGATAAGAGTATAGCTCGAACAATTTCATAAGCGAAAACAAACAGCAAAAAAAGTGTTATGAAAAAATGGCAAACAAACCAAAAGTGAACTAAATGCAAAACGTCTGGCCTTAACCTAGAAGCATTGATATAACTATGTACAGAAATGGAGCTCTGGACACGTAGGCATTGCAATGATATGAGGGAACATTGTTGGAACTCGTATAAAAAGCGCAGCCTTTTTAAGGCTACACCATATTCGTGGATAGGATTCTTCACGAAATGGCTGCATTCTATTTGTTGTTCTTGTTGAGTCTGATAACTGGCGCCTTCAGCTGGGGTTACGGCGGACCCGACTACTACTCAAATTGCGATTCAATTCGGTGCACGACCCAAAAACAGGAGGTCTGTGCGAAGACTCATGATTCGCGGCAGCTGGCGACCTTTGACAATAGATGCGAGGTGGAGCGCTATAACTGCCTATCGGGACAATGTGAGTGCTCGATATGTTCTGAATTATACATTATGGAATACAGATAACTAATTACATATCACTCTTCCAATTGACAGATTGGCGCATACTCTTTCGGGGTCCCTGTGAGTGCCCTGTTGACTGTCAGCCCGAATGGAGTCCCATCTGTGGAGCAAATGGATATACACAGAAAACCTTTCGAAACTTGTGTGAACTGCTGCAGTTTAAATGTCATTCGGGAGAACGTAAGTACTTCTGATATTATTTGATATCTATTCTCGACATATCTCCCATGTCTGTATCTCATTTGTAATTTTATTTTCTCTACATTTTCATTTATATCTTTCGCTATTCATATATCTGTATCTTTTCAGCTTGGAGAGTGCACTGCGATGGACCATGTGTACAGGATGTAGATGAGGGATATTCCGGATATACCATTGGTAATCCACGGTATCCACCTTACAGACCTTATGTTTATGAGTCACAAGCTTATAGAGGAACCTACATTCCCCCACCGAATCCCTATGGAGTATCGCAGTTGCAATCATATCGTATATCGATCTCAAGGGACGCTTTGCCCACCGAGTCGAGTGCTGCATTTACAACAAAAACAACCTCCAAGCCAAATGGAAAGGAATCAGATTTAACAACAAATTCATCAATCGAAACAACATCAACGCAAAATATATCTGCAGACTCTAAATGGCCATCCCCAGATGAAACGTCACCGAGTGATTCTGACTCGGATTCCACTTCGGATTCAACACCACTTCCATCTGAATCTACACCAGAGCCTCAAGATGGGGAGGAATCAACAACAAGTTCATCAGCCGATCCATCTTCATCCGTTTCGACAGCACAACCCGCACTAGCACAAAAATCACAAGTTATTGTAGTAATAGTGGGGGAAAATATATCTTCAGAGGCTACATCGGCACCTACAGAATCTGCTCCGGATTCCGAAACAGAAGGTTCTGGGAGCTCTGTCTCAGATTCCATTTCGGATTTAACAACAGTTCAATCTGAATCCAACTCAGAAACGACAGTAGAAAGCTCAAGTGAAGCTCAAACTGAAAGTAATACAAATCCCTCGAATACATCGGAAACTCCATCAGAAAGCTCTCCAACAGTTTCTGATACCACAACAGAAAGTTCTGTATCGGATTCCACTTCTGATTCAACAACAGCTCAATCCGAATCCTCAACAGAACCGCAAGTTGAAAACTCAAGTGAAGCTCCAACAGAAAGTCAGCCACAAGAGGACGCTAAAAGTAGTGCAACTCCCTCAGATACATCGGAAACTCCATCAGAAAGCTCTCCAATAGACTCCACAACAGAAGTTTCAGAGAGTTCTGAGTCGGATTCCACTTCGGATTCAACATCCATATCGACAACACCATCCACACTAGCGAAAAATTCACCACAAGTTATAGTAGTAATAGTGGGGGAAAATATATCCTCAGAGATTAAATCGGTATCCCCAGCTGCATCGCCACCCACAGAATCTGATTTTGATTCCACAACAGAAGGTTCGGGGAGCTCTGCCTCGGATTCCACTTCGGATTCAACAGCAGTTCAATCTGAATCCACAACAGAAACGACAGTAGAAAGCTCAAGTGAAGCTCCAACTGAAAGTAATACAAATCCCTCGGATACATCTGAAACTCCATCAAAAAGCTCTCCAACAATTTCTGATTCCACAACAGAAGCTTCACCAAGTTCTGAGTTGGATTCCACTTCGGATTCAACTACAGTTGAATCCGAATCTTCAACAGAACCGCCAGTTGAAAGCTCAAGTGAAGCTCCAACAGAAAATCCGCCACAAGAGGACGCTAAAAGTAGTGCAACTCCCTCAGATACATCGGAAACTCCATCAGAAAGCTCTCCAATAGACTCCACAACAGAAGCTTCAGAGAGTTCTGAGTCGGATTCCACTTCGGATTCAACATCCATATCGACAACACCATCGACACTAGCGAAAAATTCACCACAAGTTATAGTAGTAATAGTGGGGGAAAATATATCCTCAGAGGTTAAATCGGTATCCCCAGCTGAATCGTCACCTGCAGAATCTGATTCTGATTCCACAACAGAAGGTTCGGGGAGCTCTGCCTCGGATTCCACTTCGGATTCAACAGCAGTTCAATCTGAATCCACAACAGAAACGACAGTAGAAAGCTCAAGTGAAGCTCCTACAGAAAGTAATACAAATCCCTCGGATACATCGGAAACTCCATCAGAAAGCTCTCCAATAGTTATTGATTCCACAACAGAAGCTTCAGCAAGCTCTGAGTCGGATTCCGCTTCCGACTCAACAACTGTTCAATCCGAATCCTCAACAGAACCGCCAGCAGAAAGCTCAAGTGAAGCTCCAACCGAAAGTCAGCCACTAGAGGACGCTGAAAGTAGTGCAGCTCCCTCGGATTCAACGGAAACTCCATCAGAAAGCTCACCGATAGTTTCTGATTCTACAACACAAGCTTCAGAGAGTTCTGACTCAGATTCCAAAGCAGTTCAATCCGAATCTTCAACAGAACGGCCAGTAGGAAGCTCAAGTGAAGCTCCTACAGAAAGTAATACAAATCCCTCGGATACATCGGAAACTCCATCAGAAAGCTCTCCAATAGTTATTGATTCCACAACAGAAGCTTCAGCAAGCTCTGTGTCGGATTCCGCTTCCGACTCAACAACTGTTCAATCCGAATCCTCAACAGAACCGCCAGCAGAAAGCTCAACTGAAGCTTCAGCCGAAAGTCAGCCACAAGAGGACGCTGAAAGTAGTGCAGCTCCCTCGGATTCAACGGAAACTCCATCAGAAAGCTCACCGATAGTTTCTGATTCTACAACACAAGCTTCAGAGAGTTCTGACTCAGATTCCAAAGCAGTTCAATCCGAATCTTCAACAGAACGGCCAGTAGGAAGCTCAAGTGAAGCTCCTACAGAAAGTAATACAAATCCCTCGGATACATCGGAAACTCCATCAGAAAGCTCTCCAATAGTTATTGATTCCACAACAGAAGCTTCAGCAAGCTCTGTGTCGGATTCCGCTTCCGACTCAACAACTGTTCAATCCGAATCCTCAACAGAACCGCCAGCAGAAAGCTCAAGTGAAGCTCCAACCGAAAGTCAGCCACTAGAGGACGCTGAAAGTAGTGCAGCTCCCTCGGATTCAACGGAAACTCCATCAGAAAGCTCACCGATAGTTTCTGATTCCACAACACAAGCTTCAGAGAGTTCGGACTCAGATTCCAAAGCAGTTCAATCCGAATCTTCAACAAGCTCAAGTGAAGCTCCTACTGAAAGTAATACAAATCCCTCGGATACATCGGAAACTCCATCAGAAAGCTCTCCAATAGTTATTGATTCCACAACAGAAGCTTCAGCAAGCTCTGAGTCGGATTCCACTTTCGATTCTACAGCAGTTCAATCTGATTCCACAACAGAAACGACAGTAGAAAGCTCAAGTGAATCTCCAACTGAAAGTAGTACAAATCCCACGGATACATCAGAAACTCCATCAGAAAGCTCTACAATAGTTTCTGATTCCACAACAGAAGCTACCGGTAATTCTACAGAGGCTTCCATGTCGACGGAAGCTCAATCTGGTGATACATCAGAGTCTGATCAAAACAGTCAGAGCACAGTTCCAATAATTTCTTCACCAGTACTTAAGTCGTTGAAGGTCGGTTCCGTGGACGACGAGGTGGATCCGCAGTTACCTAGTGAAGAGGATAAAAAGGAAAGCCAAGTGATTGTTGAAGTGTCCAAAGAGGAAAAGGTTCAAAGAATCAAAGTAATTAATCAAAATACGAAACAAAGTTCTTCATTTGTGTTTGTATTCTTGGATTCAAATAGTTCAAGCCCAAGAATTGAGGTGCAATGATCTGCAAGAGCTACGAACAATAACTAAACACACTTAAAAAAAATTACTATGTTATGCGAAACTAAACACAGCCATTTAACACTAATAAGACAATAAATGTAAAGATTTTCGTTTTGATTACATCACAAATTTACTCAAATTCAATGTTTTTTTTTCTTTAACGATAAACTTCATAATTTTATAGATAGTGCTATATTTGTAGAATATCTGCTTGCAGGCTTGGTTTAATTTCAGCGCCCTTTTCAGAGAAGGTGGCATTGGACATCACTTGGGGCGGTCTCAATGTGGTTCCAACTGTGGTGCCAACTGTAGTATATCCTGTGGTACCAACTGTGGTACCAACTGTGGTACCAACTGTGGTACCAACTGTGGTAACAGAGGTAGTGCCAACGATTTGCTTAGCAGTGGAACTTATGTGGTTCTGTGGTATCTCTGTGGATGTCGACGTAGTGCCGAATGGAATCAAAAAGAATTTAAATTCATTCTTCTGTGTGGTGCTTGTCGGTGAGGCTGTTGTTGGTCGCGGTGTTGTCGTCGTCGTTGTGGTGCTTGGTGGCGTATCGGTGACAGTACCGATACCAGGCACATACATCGCCAGACTCGAGTCCATTATGGCGGCATAATTGTGACCCACATCGGGTATATTATAGACGCTGTAGGCATTCACAGCACGCGACACGGACACATCGGGGTTACCAGGACTTCTAAAGTGATGGAATTGCATGGGAAACGCTGTGGTTGTGGTTGAGGCAGTTGTTGTTCCGCTTGCTTTTGTGGTAGTGCTTCTGGACTCTGTGGGCAGCACAAAGAATATCGGCTTGTTGTTGTTGCCGGGCGTTGCAGGTGTTGATTTGTTGCTGCTTTTGAAGCGACGAGGTTTGCTATGCTTACGCCTTGCCTTTCCCCTTGACTTTGACTTCTGTTGGCAGGGTCCTTTGTTAAGGATGCGCATGGCTGGATTTTGGATTGGGGAAACATTAGTCAATTGACGGATAAATGCACTCAGAATGAACAAATTCTAAAATTCAGTGCGATCTTTTTTCTGACAGTATCTGCTACCTACTTTGCTTGGTAATGCAACCTCGTCGTTGGACTTCGCACTCATTCGCAAAGCTCACACCTTGATTCTGACTGGGTGCTTGCTCGGCAATCGCACAGACGGGCGCATAAGCATTATTGCAGCGTATGTTTTCACATTCCGATTGACATCGCTCCAGTTCGGTTTGCTCTAGTTCTAGATTTGGGCATAAGCATCACTCAAAAGAGGCACTCGACTCGATTCACATCTTACATACCAGTTCCTTGTCGAAAGATCATGTTCATGTTTGCCGCCTCCAATTTGCACTTGTTTTCAAAGTAAAAGTGGTGGCTTCCGTCTGTCGCACAGACTGGTTCGCCGCCCGTTTTGCAGTTCGGCTGATAGTCGACATATTGATACTCAATTGGTTCTAATTGGTCCTGGCCGTTATTCTTACCATTGTTCTCACTGATCCTGGCAATTATTTTGGAGTACTGTGCAGTTGCAAGCTGTGCTTCGTTGTATTGCCAGGCAGGATTCGCAGTCGCTATTGCCAGGCTCAACACTTGACTCCAGATCAACAGTTGTTTGAGTCCTCTGCAAACTTTCAGCATCTTCTCAGTCTTTCACTCACCAATTAACTGTTTGGTATGCTCGCAGACTCGGTAAGTTTTATACTGCGTCCAGTTGGCGATAATCAGCTGGCATCTGGGGACTTATCAGACTTCATGCGACGTGTCGATATGCAAAGTTCTCAGTTGGCAGCTGATGCAATCGCCAAATCAACGGGCAAATGCATTTCTGCATTCTTGCTGACGGGCTCAAGATTGTTCACTGCTAATGGCTCAATGAATGGCCAAAAGAGATATACATATGCCAGCAAATAATTTAGACCATCAAGCTATGAATGAGAACTCTTAACGTTCAGATATAAAACAATTTAGTACTAAATGCAACAAGTCTCCGCTAACAGTTTACGATTTCAGAGATGTCTCCTTCAATGCGCCACACTCAGGACAACGTTTTGAGCTGCGTCAAAAATGAAGTTCTTATGCAAGAAACTTGCAGCAATAGTACAAAATCTGCTCATCATAATATTAATAGTGTAATGTTAGTTGTCGATTCAATTGTAATTACATTTGCAGACTGCAGTATTAAGTGCAATTAAACCATAGTTCGATAACTTCTTCTCCAATCTGTAAGCAAACCTTTTGCACAAATAAACATAATGTTGCGGAAAAAAGCTGAAAGCCCAAACAAGTAAACGGAAAATATTTGTATATGTCGCAGAATTCGCAGAACTTCGAAGAGCGATGGTTGTGAACTAAGCTTTATTTTCACATAAAAGAAAAAAATTGTTCTTGTGGCGAAAAGCTCGCGCATCTCGAGCCATAATTATATCTGAGCTTGCCGTAATGCCGAGAATGAAAATATAAATTATATCAGCAAGAATACAAAATGCCATTGGAATTGGAATTGGAAGTAAAACTAAGCCCGATTCGATTCGATATTACTAAAATAATACAATATGTTGATTATGTATTTATTTATAAAATATATGTATATTTGTATATAATTCCATTTGAACGCAAACTACGCGAAGTCTTGGAGGGGATTTATAGTTGCAGTTGAAAGAAGATGGTACCGTTCAATACTAAGGCCGGAATAAATCGTAAATTAGACGTAGAACACTCAAGTAGAATACCTTAAATCTAACTTACTGGAATAGCATGTGATTTTTTTTCTTTATTTTTAAGTAGTTGCGTTCGAGGGCGGCAATTTGAGTTTTCGGCTTTGTGATCCCTTCTAATCCTCAGATGATAACTGGGCAGAATGTCGACTTGAACAATATTATATTATTGAAAAACTTCGCAAAGACCAACATCCGGAAACCTCTGTGTGCTGTGTGTGTTTGTCCAAAACGACCCGCATTGGGGATAATTCCGTCGTCAGGCCACAAATTCAGCTTTGATTAATGAGTTTTATGAGTTTATGTTCATGACATCAAATAAAAAAAATATAAAACGGATATTTTCAATATATATTTTCACGTTTGTAAATTTTGTGCCGAAAAAAAACAAATAATTTTAAATATTTTAAATAACGAAAACTTATTTTTGTAACAATTTGAAATTTTGAGCCGAACAAAATAAGTTGTTCACCAGCTGAGCTCTGGAAGCAAACTGAAACATTTTTATTTTTCCATTCGTTACTGAAAAATCTGAATCGAAAGCCTGCTTGGATTGAAAAAAGAAATCCAAGATAATTCAAACATTTTCCAAACTAAGTAATATATATATATATGTGATATGACTTATCTAACGGCTTTTCAAATTTCATTAATGTGGCTAACAACTTGAATGCAATGGAATACGAATACACAAATGTGTTATGCATATCTGCCGTTGTCATGTAAACATTATAATTTTGCTTGTTTATATTTTGCAGCGTAATCAATGCAGATAACTGTGGCTAACTGCATACCAAATATATGTACATATATGTATGTATACCTGGATGCCAAACCAGTTTTATTTAGACACCAGACACGTATACATATTCAAAAATATTTGAGCAACTGTGTGCGAACGATTCTTACGTAAATATTTGCATGTGTGTTTGCCATTAATTAATTATGTATGCAACAACAACAACAACAACAACAAAAAAAACATTATTTGAGTTAACTCGGAGCTTTGCCAATTGCAATATTCCTGAGTTTCAATTGTTCGTCTATATGTAAATGCTGTGTTGCAATTGATTTTCATTTCTAATTAATGCAATAGTAAATATCAAATCAATATTGTAGACAGTCAATCAAAACACAAATGTCAAAGCAAAAATGCCACAATCACAACAAAAATATCATATATGAGCGCCAAAGTAAGTTTCAGTTGTTGTTTAAGTGAAATGAATCAATTAATAGAGGTACACATGTGTATGTACATATGTGTGTGCTCGTCAAGAGTTAATTAAGTCCGGTGACGTTGTTGTTATCTGGAACTTTGGCCCAGACACTCGCAATGTTCATTTATCATACTTTTCTGCTTGTTGTTGTGCAATTCCCTGTTTTTTTTCCCCCCCGCCTCATCGAAATAAAGTGAAAATTTATTTTAGTTTGAGCTATTTGTATATTCATATTGTTTTTTTTATACTTTGAGTTGTTGAGCCAGCTAATTACGTTCAGTTGGCTAGCACTATAAACATTGCAAATTAATATAATCAAACGATATGTTTGCTAAGAGCGCTACGAGTGTTCCACCTGATAAGCTGGCAATCAGGAGGACGCACAATTCGATTAAGACTCCACATATCGCACCACCTTAATTTATGCGATTCTTCCGATCTGCATAAACAGAGAGAGAGAGAGAGAGAGAGAGAGAGAGACAGACAAAGATAAGATAAGAGCAAAATAAGTAGCAGTGTGAGAATTGTTCGCCTTCTGGCTGTGAGCCAGCTGCAGCTGAAAATACACTGTCCACAATGAAGCCCAAATACTCTAACAAATATTGTTTCAACTGTTTTCCACCTGTTTGTGACTGAACTGATACAATTGTAGACAAATTATTTGATTATATATTTAATATTGATACTGTGATTTCTTAGAACTAACGGTTTTATTTGTGCATATACACATATATTTAACACATCACATATGTGATGGCAAGCTGAGCATACGCTTTGAAAGGGCATATCACATCTTTTGTAGAACCACGACCTTCCTTCCTTGCCCTTGCAAATGTCGTTCGTTTGTGTCAACAAGGAGTGGGCTGGGAAGGTGAAGGTGAAGGTGGGAGAGCAGAGGGTTGTGGCAATGCAATCGATTGCATAGTAATCCAAACAACAATCCTGTCACACAATTGGTGCAACAACTGCTGATATCAGTAGTCTGTCTGCACATACATTTGTGTGCATGTATTTGTTACGCGGATTGTATACTAATAACAATATTGTAATAACAACGATTATTATACTCCGCATTAATCGCAAAATCGATTTTCCAAATAAATGACACTTATAGATGCTCTGTAAGAACGTGTTTATAGACAAAGAACCAAGTTCAAAATCGACTTTAAAACTGTGCCAATAAAAATGGGCAAATACTAATTTTCAGCAGTGAGTGCAGGGTATGCAAAAGGGCATCAATAGTTGCTTTTGTGCCCAAGAGAAGCAGATTGTTGCTGCAGCATTTTGCCGACAACTGTTTCAGTTGCTGTGAAGACGTTGCCGCAAGCGGTCATTTGGTGTGGCCCAAGGCAAGTCAGCGCGTTGGCCAAATAAGTTACAAAGAACAGCAATAACGGTAATTGGCAGATGCTTAAATTAACAAATGGCAATCAGAGGAATTCGCCTAACTGTTTGTCTATGTGTGTGTGTGTGTGTGTGTGTGTGTGTGTGCTTTTGAGTGTTTCTGAATGTGGTCTGAAAAGGTTCGTCATGGTACACCCTTCAAATCGATAGCCAAATCAGTAACACGCCGCTCGCAAATGATTACTGCTAGAGCTGAGCGCGTGTCCCGGAAAGAAGGCTTTACGAACGCACGAGTGTTAAGGAGATATGCGAAATTCCGGCATAATTCTGACCAAAATGAATATACATTTTTTTTTATATTCTCAACCCATTCAAAATGTATGCAATGCTGTGCAAAAATGCAAACACAAGTGCACTTGAACAGCAATGCTGTTGATGTGTTGGTCTGAACATCCAAGAAGTGCACGAATTGGGCAAAGGCAAGCTATCTCGACTATAGCATTCTCTCTTCTTGTAATTGCGACATTTTATTTATGTTCTCATTTGCTCAGCACGAATATACGTGCGTGTATTATACATAGCACACACACTTACATAATGAATACATAAAAACATATTATTTATTGGCACTCAACGCGCAATAAACAATAAACACTGGTGCTGGTCATCGTGTCCCGTGGGAAAAGCACGCGACACGCGATTCGCGACACGCGCTCATCTCAATTAACGAGTCTTTGAAAGTAACATAGAAAGATAACAGTAAAACACAGACCAGAACAGACACCTAATCGAAACTGTAACCGCACTTGGTGCATGACACCAGAAATTGTATACCCTAGAGGGTAAAAGCCAAAAGACGCAACGTCATCAACGGAGAGAAAATAGAAAGAAATGTTTCTCGAAATTGTATTTATTTTCTTTACTTTTATTTTTTTCTAATTTTTGTGTTCTGCATTTGTTGCCCTTGTGAAATTGATACGCGGAAGTTTCTACTTGTCACTATCAATCAAGTGTCGCCCAATAACAACAGCAAAGTCAACACTACAAAGCCAACGGGCAGCACGCAACATAGCCACAGTCGGGCCGCAGTCGACGTTGCCGCAACGTTGCCAATATTGTTAATTGTTCAGCACCAATAACCCAATTGATAAAGGCAACACAGACACTCCCAGACACACTTGCTTGGAGAGAACATGGCCCTGGAGCAGAAGGAGCTCATGCCGCCGCCCTATGAGTCGGACATGGCCAGCATCTGCAAGGATCTGGGCAAGACCAATCTTCAGACCACCGACAGCAACACTGCCAAGCACAACAACAGCAGCAACAGTAACAATAACAATGATAATAATAAGATCCACATCAAATCGCACAAGCGCAAAGAGAGCAGTCTGCCGCTGGGTGAACGCCATTTGGCCGTTCTTCGGCAGGAGCTGATGGTATTCCTGGGCAACAGCGGCGTCATCGGCGCTGGCATGGTCGTCAGCATGCCCAGCGTTACCCTCAATCAGCTGCGCGACGAAACGCAACCCTTCTGGCTGAACAAGGATGAGGCTAGCTGGTTCGGTAAGTTGTGCGTCCGGTTTATCTCTGGCAATGAGGATTACAATAATAATTAACCCAGGGATTTAAATCAATAATCCTTCATTTGCTGATGGAAGATATATATATATATATATATATTGTTTGGTTGTGCCTGCCAGGAGATTAAAAATTAATCATTTTTAATTAAGTAATTAAATCAATTAGTTTGTAGTTCTCAGACAGTTAGTTAGTTTATCCTTAGACAGACAATTTAATGAATGTTTAATTCCAATTGCACAATATTTCCATCAGCCTCCATCAATAACATGGCCTGTCCGCTGGGCGGGCTCATGGTTGGCTTCTTCCTGGATCGCATTGGGCGCAAGCACACAATTCTGCTGACGAATCTGGTTGGGCTCCTTGGCTGGCTGCTGCTGGCGACCAGTTTCCTGCACAGCGATCGAGATTACGTATACGCACAGATGCTATTGGGTCGCGCAATTGGCGGGATCATGATTGGCATGTTTGTCTCCCCGGTGGGCGTCTACTCCGCCGAGATCAGCTTGCCCAGCATTCGGGGACGACTGATATTGGGCACCTCGATTGGCTTGGCCACCGGCATACTGCTGATGTATATACTGGGTTACTTTATACGCCAAAACGTGGTGCTCATCGCAAGCATCAGCTGTGGCTATCAGCTGGCCGCCACACTGCTAGTGATGCCCATGCCGGAGTCGCCCAGCTGGCTGCTGCAGAAGGGTCGCGTCGAGCTGGCGCGACGATCGTTGCGCTACTTCCGCGGACTGAGGAGCAAGGGTTAGTTGGAGAACAAGGAATTTTGCGTGGAATACCTGTGTTAATCCCTCTTTAATTCCACAGATGACGACTGTGTGCCGGAGTTCGAGGCGGAGCTGACACAAATGAAAATGACGGCGGACAGCAGCCGCGATGCGGCGGCCAGTGAATCCATTGGCCAGGCCATTCGCCGGCCGGAGGTCTACAAGCCGCTCTTCATGATGATTGGTTTCTTTGGCTTTCAGCAGGCGTGCGGCGTCGTTGTTATCATTGTGTATGCGGTGCAGATTGCCCAAACGGCTGGCGTTACCATCGATCCCGTGCTGGTTGCCGTCATGTTGGGTGTCGCCCGCATTATCACCACCTTCTTCATGACCAGCATCTTTGAGAAATGGGGCCGCCGGCCGGCGGGCATCTTCTCCGCCACGGCGATGGCTGTTTGCATGCTTCTACTAGCCGCCGGCGGCTGGTGGCCGGCGACAGTGGGCGCCTGGTCGTGGGTGCCAGTGGTGTGCATTGTAGCACACATTGTGTTCTCGACGATGGGCATGTTGACGCTACCGTTCATCATGATATCGGAGGTGTTTCCGCAGAGTGTGCGTGGCAGTGCATCGGGCATTTCCGTGTTCTTTGGCATGATATTGGCATTCATCTGCTTGAAGATCTACCCCAATTTGGATGCGCTGCTGGGCACTGCCAATCTGTTTGCCTTCTATGCCGGGGTCTCATTCCTGGCCGCCGCCTTCATCTACAGCTTTGTGCCGGAGACGCGCGGACGCACGCTGATCGAAATCGAGGAGCACTATCGCACGGGTAGCCGGGGCCGGCGGGAGCAACGGGCGTCCGCTGTTGCGGTTAACAATCTGAAAGATGTGGAGCTGCACGAGGTGCTCCTAAAGAAGTGAATACGCTGAACATGCGAATGCAATCTGTGATGTGTTAAGTACTTAGCCTTAACCAAAAGGAAGGCGGCCTTTTCATGGGGCAAACAACAACAAACCAGTTAACTAATAAATATACTATATATATATTTATATATACATACATGCATTTGAACTTCAAAAGTCGAACTGTAAATTAATTGTAATATGATTCGCGTGAAAGGCTCTGCTGCATTTACTCAGCTGCTCTCATCTCCCAATGGAGACCTTGGAGGCAGAAACACGCAAAATAAATCTATATATATAGAAATATATATAAAATTAGCCATGGCAAACACATTTCCCATTATTGGACACTTAAGCCAGTTCAAGGTCATGCTTCTGTGTCATGGAACTCTCAATAACAATAAAACAAATGAAAAACAGTCATGAATAAAGTAATTTGAAGGGCTTTCGTGTTCAAGAGTGTCATTTAAAACGCTTGAGGAGCGTGACGTAAGGCTTTTAAATGTTATCAGTCAGGGTCAATGATTGACCAGGAACCCAGAGAATAAATATACAATATACAAATATACTTAAGCTCTAAAATTCAATTGACCAAAACAAATTCTAGACTTTATCTAAGCGTTATCTCACTTGGATGGTCGTTAAGCTCCCCTGCTCTAAGTTTGCGAGTTAAGTATCGATTAGTAAAGTCAGCTGATTGAGTGATTGATTCAGCTAAATGAGTGAAAGAGAGAGAGAGAGAGAGGTAGCGAGACAGAGTGATTAATTTTACTTAATTTAATTAAATTAATCGATTCCATTCAACGGACCCAACCTGCATGACAAAACAAAACGGATTCAAGTCGACTCTCAATGATGAGTAAAATTCTAGATTTTAGAAGGATTTTTGGAAATATACTTTCTGTATAATAAGGTGAGTTAACCTTGAGTCCAATTGCGATTATTTTTCTGAGTGTAGATACGATTATCAAAGGGATCTAGATATCTCGCACTTAACCTCATTATGGCAATATATCATCTTGTCTATATGTTGTAGCTGTTGACAGTACAATCAAATATATATTTATATAAAATTGCAGCTGAGAAAATGAACAAGTACAGAAAGAAATGCTAAAAGCAATAACACCTTTAATAACAACCGAAAGAAAAACAGTTCAAATTGCAATTGATTGAGAAACGTGCGGCACTTATCAATTAATCACTTCGTTATAAGTGTCAATTGAGCGCTTTGTTTACGACTTTAAAATGGATGCAAGCACACACATACATACACACATACATGTATATCAGTCATACATACGTACAAATGTGTACATAGTTATATATGCACTTGGCATTGGATTAAAATGACAACTATATCAGTTTGAAGATAGCTCGAACCAACACTTACCTGCAATTTTTGCCGCATTGCGAGAATGATTTGATGACCTAAGTGGACAAGGGGGAAGTTCCCAGTGGCAATATACATCTATCTATAGGTATTATGTAGTCAAAAAAGAACCATACAAAATACGCACCCAATTCAATGTTTATGCAGACCACCATAGCAACGAGCATTTGTCTGGAACAATAACATAGCAAAAGCTGTCAGCTGTTGGTTGGTTTCGAATTTTAAATATTTTCGTTTATTTTTGCATTTTGGTTTAATGTGACTTCTTAGTACAACAATTAGCTGCTGCTATTAATATATATATATGTATATATATTCTGATGTATATATATTTGTATAAACGAATTAAAATTCAAGTTGTTCATTTCTCTTTCATATAATGTATATAGGTAATGTAAACTACTAACATTACAAGTATGTGTGTGTAGTGTAGTTTATCGTATTTTCAAAAAAAAAAAAATTTGTGAGCGCTTTTATTTATTTTGTATTTTGTCGCTTAACATTGTTTTTGTATACGTATGGTATATAGTTACATATATAATTTGTTTGTTTGTTTATTTTTATTTTTTTGTTGTTTGTTTGTTTTATCGGTTGCCATTCATTGAATACGTTTCCCATATGTTTGCATATTACTTGTTTTCATCCCTTTAAATTTGTATGAATTATATATATGTATGTTATTTTCATCGTTCATTAATTATGCATTTAGTATATTGCTTATGTAGTTCCGCGATTTTCGTTTTTGCGTAGGCATTAATGTATTTGTTTGTGATGGTTTGATTACTTCTTTAATTTGGTGTTACTTGTTTGTTTTTTTTTGTTTTTTTTTTTGTTTGAAAAATCTTTCAAAGGGCAGTTCACGTTCCACAGACAAACATCAACAGCTGTTTGACGTGGTTCACTTTATTTTACTTATATGTTAATGTATATATATTTTTGTATCTATGTATATATATATATATATATATATTTCTCATGCACTACGTAGTTCAAGTACAATTTCTAAGCCAAAAAAAAAAAAGTATCATCCTTTAATAGTATATATGAAGTTGCATTATATGTATTCTGTATGTTTGTAAATATGTATGCACTTATGTATATGCGTACGTAAATAAGTAGTATGTATCTATGTATATATATAAAAAAAAAATTTTGGTTTTTTTTTTTTGGTTTTTTTTTTGGTTTTTTTTTTTGCTGCGGCGAACAGGATTTATATTAGTTAGATGGAAGTCACGACATATGACTAGGAAAGGAAGAAGACACTTAAAAATACAATTACATACAATATAGAAGTCATGAGAGAAAAAAAAAAAATACAAATTACTCTATGGAATTAGCGCCTTGCTTTGAAATTGTTGTCTTTTAATACTAATCTCAAGTAATTAATTATTATTGTGTTTTTTTTTTGTTGTTGTTATTATTTATTTTTCTATATATATATATATATATATATGATTACATGATTCGTTTGTCCTTTACTAAGTTAAATTGCTAGCTGACACAAAAAAATTGTTTTCCTGGTTCATGCATTGATTTTACAAAAAAAAAAACATTTTTTTCTAATCCCTATTGAGGTTCATTCTTATTGATGTATTTTTTTTTGTTTTTTCTTTTCTTTGCAATATATAAAAAATGTTTCTGGTTTTACGTTGTTTTTTTTTCTTTCTTTACTTATGCTAAACACAAAAAATTGGATGTGCTTCTGTCGATCTGTGATGCATTATAAAAAACATTTTTGACCACTCGACATTTTGTTGATATATGTATGTAAAAAAAAAAAAGTATGTGTATATATTTAAGTATATATGTATATATAAGTACACATATATATATATATAAGTACATATTTATATATATATATATATATATATATATATATATATATATTTTGAACAACATTTTGAATGTATGCAATTAATTCTAATGAGGTTCCTTTAAGTTTATATTCGAATGTATAATCTTTATAATTGCGCTTCTCTTACTTCTTCTTCTTCTTCTTAAAAAAAAAACACATTTAACAAAATTAGCTTGGCTGCTTATGCCTAACAACAAAAAAAATGCTCTTTCATTTTAGTTTAAAATATAAATTGAAAAAAACCATCAGCACTACAAAAAAAAAACGAATAAGTTTTACACATGCTCAAAAAAACATATATTTGGTTAAAAAAAAAATGTTTATATGTTATTTTCTTATAAAAGATTTTGTTGATTTTTTTTTGTTTGTTTTTTGTTTTTTTGTATTTTTTTTTGGTTTTTTTTTTGGTTTTTTTTTTGTCTTTTTTTTTAATTTTTTTTGTTGGTTTTGTTAGTTGTGATGCTTAACTTGTTAACTTATTTGTGAACAATTGATAAGACGCATTAATGCTATCGATTATCGATTATCGTTTGTCGATTATTGGACAATGAAAAAAATTTGCATTACGCTTTGACTAGAACTAGTTTTGAGACAAGACGCTAAGTGCTATTAAATATCCGTAATCCGTATTCTTTACAAGCTAAGGCTACGATTGGTTGAGTATTCATTTTGTAACTATTCGATGGCACACACAACACACACGCATACACAGCAGACACGTGTGTACGCGTATATGTATGCGTATGCATGTATGTATGCCATGTGCTTTATGTAATTTATTTATTGTGATGGCGTCAGGTCTTCAGAAGAGTAATCTTGGTAATCTTGGCCTATCTTGGCCTCTCTCTCTCTCTCCCTCCCTCTCTCCATCTCTCTCACTCTCTGCTTCGCGCTTTCATCTTTGTTCTCTGCGGCTGCTTGTAACAGTGTAACGGGGCCCTCACCATCTGCACTTCATTTTTGTGTGTATATTGTTATTAGAAAAAAATTACTTTTGTATATTTTGTATATATTGTATATATTGCCGTTATTTTGTTTCCGATTTTTGTTTTTTTTATTTTCCATATCGTGTTGTTACCTATTTTTTTTTTTTTTTTTTTTTAGAATGTTTAGTACTCAGCACAACCAAGCTGTATGCAAAAAATATTAATTGTTCTATATTCAACAATATTTCAATATTTTTGCATAAATTTGCCATTAATGTATACTTAAAATATAAATGTTTAATGTCGCATATGTCGCATATACTTATGTGTGTGTGAACTTGCTGCTTATCATTTGTAATTCGTTGTTGCAAATTAGACTCTGATTTTCTTTTTGTTGGAAAATAATTACAAATGAAATTTGGAAACTGAAACTGAAACCTAGAAAGAAAATAAAATTAAAACAAAATAAATCAAGTTTTGTTGGAACATTTTTTGTTTTTTTATTATACATTACGTAGTTCTGTATGAATTTGATTTTGTTGGTTTAACTCAGGATTAAATGATAAAGTCAAAAGATAAAATTATTCACAATGTTTTTTGTTTTTGTATTTTTGTTTTGTTTTGATTATGAATATTCGTTAAAACTAAAGCCAATTATAATGAAGAAGATCTCGTCTCATGTGAAGCTGAAGCTGAAGCTGAACATAAACATAAATTGATTACAAGTGTTTTGAAATTACTTTAATTCTGTTAACGTTTCATTTACATATTTGAAGCACTCATGTTTTCCGCTTCGCTTCTGCCTATTTGCTGCTCTGCATGGGGATGTGGGCGTGGCAAATGGGCCAACAACATCTTTTTCAAATCAAACAAAAATCCATTGTAAAAGTTTACAAGAAAAATCAAATATCAAATATCAAATATAAAATATAAATTTATGAATTTGTTGCAAGTAACCACCACTTGCCACGCCCGCTAACACACATTATTGGCGCCTCATCGATTTTCGTGCTTTTTCTTTACATTTTTCTTTCCTTTCAATAATTTTGTGTTTTATTTTTCTTTTGACAGGCTTTTATCACGTGCTTTTCGTTTCGTTTCTTTAAGGTTTTCAATTTGTAAGTATTTGTATGTGTCTGTGAGTGTGAGTGTGTGTGTGTGTGTGTGGGTGTGTATGTTTGCGTATATATATATATATACATATATATATGTGTGTGTGTGTGTGTCTAACATGCTCAAGTTGTTTAAACGCATAAAAAAAAAATTTTTTTCAAAAAAAAAGTATCTTCATAATTATGAAAAAAAAATTCTCTTTACAAACTATAAAAAAAAGGAGGTTATTTTTCCATTTCCTTTTCGTTTCCGGTTTTCATTTTTCTTTCATATTTTCATATTTTCTCTTTCGTAATTTTGTCTCGACAACAGGTTATGGGGAGGTGAAGGGCTAAAACCTCCCCACAATAAGCTGCACATTTTGTACCTGGTGGTGCTGCGACAACAGACGGACATGTGCTGCCCAGACACCCTTCACAAGTTTCATCCCCCCTCCCCCTCCCCCAACCCCTCCTGATTTCTCGCACTCTTCATCATATATATATATATTTATAAGTATAGTTGGTAAGAACAGCCTGAACTTGAGCATGCTAACATTTATATTATTCTGTATGTATGTAGATATATAATAATACAAAAAAAAAAAATTCATTTATAAATTATGAAAAAAAAAATAAACAGATCTTTCAGCTATATAAATATACATATATATACTTCGTATAAGTCAGTTTAGAGACACAGAAACAGAAAAAAAAAAACAGAGCTTATGCCTTCACGCCTAATTGTATGATATTAATATTAATAATTATATATATATATATATATATATATATATATATATATGTATATATATATATATTTAGTTATGTTCGAAAAAAAAATTATCGTTTTGCCTAAAGTTAAGCACAAAAAAACCTTTTCTTACCTATTTAGTTAAAATATAGTATTTAATATATATTCCAATATATAAGTTTGTTTCACTTCATTTCATACAATACATATATATGTGTGTTGCATGTGTATGTGTGTGTGTGTGTGTGTGTGTGTGTATCTAATTTCTATTCATTGTTGTTTTTTTTTTATATGTTTGTTTACAAGATAAAAAGAAAAATAAAACTTCTCAATAAAAAAAAGCACAAAAATAAATTAATAATACCCTCGACAAACATCTGGTTTTATATGAGGAACATTCAAGGATAAACACAAAAGGAAATTATAGAAATGTATCCGAAAACAAATAAAAAAAAAAAAAAAATCGAATTCATTAGAGTTCATTAAAATTAAATTGATTGGTATTTGTTGAGAACATATTGATGGATGATCCACATTATTTATAGATTATTGTAATTCAGTATTCAGTTAAGTTTTTCGCTTCTCCTCTCTTCTCTTTTCTTCTCTTTTCTTCTCTTCTCTTCTCTTCTCTTTTCTTCTCTTTTCTTCTCTTTTCTTCTCTTTTCTTCTCTTTTCTTCTCTTTTCTTCTCTTTTCTTCTCTTTTCTTTTCTTCTCTTCTCTTTTCTTCTCACTTCACTTTTTTTTTGTATTTTTGTATTTTTTTTAAGAACTGTGTGTGTGTGGCGGGCGGGGGGGTGGGGGACGGTGTGTGTGTGTGTATGTCAGCTTAATTGCCAGTTGGGGGTTATGAACGCCACAAGAAGCTGTCATTTGCATTTGTTGCCGTTTCGGTTGTAGATGTTGCTGCCGTCGCAGCTGCAGCAGCCGATGTGGTTGTTGCTGTGGCGAAATTGCTGTTGCTCAGCCGCTTTTGTACATGATGCTGCTGCTGCTGCTGCTGCTGCGGCTGCTGTTGCTCAATGTTGTAGCTAAAGTCGTGCAATTGTTGTTGAGGTGATAAGGTGTGTCTGTGCGGGGACAAGCTAAAGCTATTCATATGGCTTTGACCATTGCTACTGTTTGTGTTGTGTTGCAACAAGTCATTGGTGTTGCCATTGCGCTGTTGCATGTTGCTGTGACTGCTGCTGCGCGGCGTATCTATGCTTAGGCTCCTGAGTTGATCGATATTGAGAGAGTGTTGCAGGTTAATGCTGCTGCCGTGTGGTGATAAATTTAAGCTATTGCTGTTATAGTGTTGCAGATGACCGTTGCTGCCGTGTGGCGATGTATTCAAGCTACTGCTGTTGTGGTGCTGCAGCTGACTGTTGTTGCTGTGCTGTGGCTGTCGAACTGAATTGAGCAAGTGAGCAATATTGTTTTGATGCTGTTGTTGCTGCTGCTGACGCTGCACATTGCTGCCGTGATTGTTGTGGCCATTGTGACTGCTGCTGTTGCTGCAATTATTGTGTTGATAATGATTGCTGCTACTGCTACAAGCAGCAGCACTGCTCAGGCGTGGCGGCTGCCCATTGATGTTGTTATGGCCATGTGACGTTGATTGTTCCTTTAGCTGTTGTTGTTGTTGTTGTTGATGATGTTGCTGATTATGTTGTTGTGGTTGTTGATGTTGTTGTTGTTGTTGCTGATGGTAATGTGGATGATACTGTAACATGTTGTTGGGATTGGGGCTGCTGCAGTTGTTGCTGTTGCTGCTGTTGTTGCCGATGTTGTTGTTGGTGCCGCTGTTGTTGTTGTTATTGTTGGTATTGGTGTTGCTGTTGCTGTTGTTTATACCGAGTAGATTGAAGCCGCACGCCTGCTGATAGAGTTGCAGTTGCTGCTGCTGTTGCGGTGACAATTATAAGTAGGGATAATGGTACTTCCTGCGGTACAGACCGTCGAGCAAATCGCTAAAGTTGTCGCCTACAATTTTTTTCAAGTGCATCAAAATAGGTGGAAAAAAAAACAAAAAACAAAAAAAAAGAAATAAAATAAAATTTATATTAGTAAATAGTTATGTAAAAATTTTCAGCTTTTAGCGTCTATTTGAAAAAGTTGCATTCATGTAAAATGAAGATTTGAAAAGTACAATTTTTAAATATATTAAATTTAAGCTAATTTTAATTTATTTTGTACTTATTTGAATTGAAATTGTTTTGTTTAAGATTTTGAAAGTGCGGCTAGCTCAGAAAAAAGTCCTTACTTAAATAACTTAGGCGGTTGTGTGTGTTAAAAGTTAATTAAGTTAAGTTAAGTTAATTAAGTTAAGTTAATTAAGTAACTGCATTTCATTTATATATAATCTATATCTTTTTTTTGTTGGATCGAGTTTTGTAGTGTTACGTGTTTATTGTTGTTGTACATTGACATTTGTTTTGTTTTGTATTTTTTGGGGTTTTTTGTTTCGTTTACGTTAAAAAATTGGAATTTGAATTTGAATTCGAATTTGAATTTGATATTGATATTGATATTGGATTTCGATTTTTCTTTCTTTTTTTTACTGTTTTTTTTTGATGATTTTGCGAGATTTGTTTATAGTTTTATTTCAGCTTGTTACGTTTTTGAAGCGCAATATCAAAAATTGATTCTTATACGATTTGGTTTTGCATTACACGACGTTATAAAGTATTGGAAGATTTCGTGAAAATTGATCGATTATTCCATCATTCATTCATCATTAAACGTGCCATGTTTTTTTTTTTTTTTGGTATGTCTATGGTTTCGCATGGGAAACCTTAAGGAAACTCTTTTGGGAAATAGGTGAGGTTATTAAAAACAAAACAAAAAAATAAAAAATACCAGATGATAAGTATATGGAAGAGATGTTCGCTAGAATGTCAGTAGTAAAAATGAACGTGTACACAAAATGATTGCAGTGTATATTCTCAAAATACGCTGCGTGTCACAATAAACGAGAGAGCAAGCAAAATCAAAAACTTTTGACACAAATACACAGCGAGAAATGTGTAAGTGCGAACCATCTAAAAAACACAATTTTTGACGCATTCGAAAGTTTGGGGGGGGATGATATATATTGTTACGATGATTGATAGCTATGTATGTGTGTGTAATTATTACATGTATGTATGTGCCATAAACAAAGCACAGCTAAAACATCTCTACTAAACTTCTCGGACAAAGAGCGTTTCGCATCGAATATTGTGAATACAGCAAAAAAAAACTGTGCTAACTGAAACAGTTTTGGGTTAAGAGACTTCTTTTGAGGGTAGTTATACAGTTATATATAGAACATATATATATTTTTTTATACTCAAAACAAAAGTGAATATTTTCTTTCATTTTTCATTTTTTGGAAAGCGCAAACAAACTAATCGGCAGCAAAAAGTGAGTAATTATTTAAATCTGATCTGAGATGATATCGACAAGCGAAATGTTTATGATTTATGATTTTTGCGCGATTCTTGACAATTATGAATTACAATATTTATCAAATGTTATTATTATCAATATTATTATTATCATTATCATTATTATTATTAATATTATTATTTTAGTTGCCTCTTTGGAATTGGAACTTTTTCAAATAACGCTCTAAATTTTAATTTAAAAAATACTTAAATTTTGGGAAAATATTATTTTCGTTTTTTATTTATTTTTACATTTTTTTTTTTTTTTTTTTTTTTTGAGAGAGAGAGAGTGAGTCAGATAAAAGTACGAATGTTGCGAATATTATGGTGATTGTCGAATGAGATGAGGAATCAAAATGAGAAACGAATAAAACATGGCACGTTTTGAAGATTTTTTGTTTTCTGTATTTTTGTTTTTTTTTTTTTTTTTTTTCGACAAATTTTTGCAGCAATGAGGCGTAATTTTGAGGCTCGCATTGATATTGAGAAAGTATAAAAATAGATTGTATTTGATAGATTTGAGCTGTGTCGAATATATATAGTAATGTCAGGAGGTTATGTCGGAATATGTCAATGTTCATGTAGGCAGGAGGCGTGTATCTTTTTATGCGTGTGTGTATATATGTAAAGCTGACATTGAAAATGCCGCAAGAATCGCTAAGGAGGAGTGATACACACGCTTGACATCTGCTCGCTTCTAGCCTCACCACGCAACAGGAAGACTAATTCACTTCTTTTTTTTTGCGAGAAGCAAAGAGAAAGAGCATACAAAATCGTGTGTAACTTCTCCCCTTCGATTCTCGCAGCACCCGATTTCCTCCTTGACAGCCCCACAAACTTGTCTGTATGTGGTTGGGTTGGGGGTATTTATGTTTTGTATGGATTGTGTGTGTCGTTGTTTTGTCATAAACTACTTAAATCATATATTTAGACTCCAAATTTCTTATGTGCTCTCAAAAAAAAAAAAAAAAAAAATCAATTATGAATATATATTATTATATATTATGAGAATATAAAAGGAATAATTACTATCGAGACCAAAGATAGCATCGCAAATAGCATCGAATAATGAGCGTATTTTTTCCATTGCTCCGTCTAAAAAAAAAAATGAACAAAAATAAACAAATTGGACAACTTATTGTGTTGTGGGCGCCAACTGATTTCTTTTTTTTTTTTTTTAGTTAATTTTTAATTTTGTTATATATTTGTATATATAATTTGGTTTTTCTTTTCATATTTTTTTTTTTATATGTTGTCGATGGTTCAACAACAAACATATTTTGTAATCAAGAAAAATCAAAGGCAGAAAAGTAGACGATAGATAATGATGACATGAGAGTTCTGGGGGTTAGTTTTGGCCAATGGGCGTGATATAAATCGAGAATGCCCAGCCTGGTTAGTGCTTCATATTTGTACTATGGCAACAAAACAAATAGATACGAATATACTAATATAGGTATATATATAAAACACAAACTACTCGAAATACTAAAGATAATAAACTAAGTAAACTCGTATCAAAATTTTCTTGCAGTTGTAGTTTTTTTTTTTTTTTTTTTTGGTTTTTGTCGGCTCTAATTTAAAGTAAACTAACCAAATGTATAAGTATATAAACTATATGTATAACAAAAATAGAAAAATAAATACATAACAAAAAATTTCGAGACTTAAGTTGAACAAACAACAACAACATTACAACAAAATACCAATTGAAAAACATGAGATACAAAATCATCAAACATAAAAAAAAAAAACAAAAATTGTTTTAAAAATCCTAAAAAAAAAACATTTTGTTGCCATTTTCTTTTTCTGTAATGAATTTCTTTAACTAAACGTCTGGTTGCTGATGAATCACAAAAAAAAACTATAAAAAAAAAGGAGAAAGCTGCATAAATTCGAATGAGTTATGAAATTTTGACAAATTGATTTTCTTGGAGGGTTTTTTTTTTTGTTGATTGTTTTCCTTTTTGTATAATAACACTGAAACAACAGGCACAAAAAAAATATTAAAACAATTGGAATATAAGGGGAAAAAACTTTATATATAATATTATGAACATGAAATGCCATCAAATGCATTCTTAGCTGTCAGCACAATAACAAAAAAAAAAAAAAAAAAAAAATTATATACATTTAGAGAAGGGAGCTTTTGGGCGAGCTCATAAAACACTTGTCACTTGTCGGGTTGGAAAAAAAATAGAACAGAACCAGTCTTGAGTTTTTTTGTTTTTTATGTATGATACACTTGGAAAAAAATATGAAAAAAAAGAACAACATTTATATATATTGTTTTTTATTTATGTTTTATACGTTTCATAGTCGTTATGGAACTTTTGGCACTAGAACCGATAAGGGGGTGTGGCAGCATTGCTCGTTCAGTTACTTTACGTTTTCTCGCTTCATTTCTTTTTTTCTTTTCTTTGATTCCGTGGAATGCAAAAAAAAAAAAAAAAAAAAAACCATAATTATGTTTTCATTGTAAAAAAAAGGAGAAAAAAAAACGTATGTGTGTATGCAGTTGAGAGCACATTATAAAGTTTCACATGAAAAAAAAATACAAAAATTGCATATGAGAACGTATCGATCGATGATCACACTTTGTGGAACAAGCACCCCGTTATCGCTTCGTCAGTGCGCGCATACTTACCATGCGCCACGCCTGCTTTTCTTTACATGTCAATGGTCCCTGTCATTGTCTCTCTCTCTCTCTCTCTCTCTGTCTTTTTCTCAGTTAGTTTTACTCTCTCGTCTGTGAGCTGTAAACGAAAACCTGCTTCATGCGCGTGCGCCACCCCTTGGCGCACTATTATACACGCACGCACGCAGACACACACACACACACGCAGAGGACAGGCACACACGTATACGTTTCCCGTTGTTTTGCGGCCCACACAAAAGTAATTGTATTTTACATTTTTTTTTTTTTTTTAACTGCAACTTTTTTTGCTGACTTTTAACAACAAAAAAAAATAAAAAAAAATTGTTTTTTTTTTTGTTTTGTTTTGCGGTTGGCTTTTATTTTTTATTTTTTTTTATATAATATATATATGTATATATAGATATATATATCTAAATATATATATATATATAATAAACATATACATATATTTATTTTCGCTTCTCTCGTTCGACTTTGCTGTCGCTCTCTTGTAACGCACTAAAAACTAAAAATTTAAAGGTAACGCTATTCAGTTATAGGTACGTATATAGTCAATGTATATATGTATATAAATATATATATATATATGTATATATATATATTAATATATTTTATAAATTTAACTTTTTTCGAATGTTGTAACTGTTTTGAGAGACAAATTTTGTTGTTGTTGTAGTTGCTGCTGTTGTAGTAGTTGTGGTTGTTTCGTGGAGATATTAAATCATAAATATGAAGCGATTGTGTATTACTTATAGGCCAGAGAGGATGGATATAGTGTGACAAACAGGGCAACGCTTCTTAATTTACATTTTTCATTTTTTGAGGTTATGTTAGTTTTCAGTTCTTTTTTCTTTTTTTTTAGTTTTTTTCGAGTTAGTTCCTTCAGTCCAGTTGATTCATTTTAATTGTTTTAATTGTTGTTCCGTTTAGCATTCCATGTAATTTACACAACAAAAAACAAAAAAAAAAAATCACATTTTTCAACCATGTTTTTTTTTTAGTGTTTTTCTTCATTTTTATGTTTTTGTTTTTTTTCAGGTTATTTGACGTGGGGTATTTTGTTGGATTAGGTTGTTTTCAGCTCAGTCCGACGTTCAAAATATTGCACACACACAAACACACAAACACACACACACACACACACACACACTCAACACTTGTGTTTTAACAATTATTTATGTTGGTTATTATTTTTAGCACATTTCTATGTATATACGAGTAAATATGTATAAAAAAAAAATTCGATATATCTATGTATGTATATGCACTAAGCCTAAGCCTAACTGCTTTCGATATATGTTAATTATCGATATCCATCCTTTTTGTGTATATGTTATGCGATTCCTGCCGTGACATTATCATCGTTGTTTAAGTATAAAAATACCAATTTCTACAGCACTTGGGCACTTGGGATTGCATACTCGTTCTCTTCTTCTTCTTCTTCTTCTTCTTTTAGGCTATATATTTGTATGTGTGTGTGTATGTATGTGTGTGTGTGGTGTGTGTGTGTTGTGTTGATTTACTGTTGTACTAAACTTAAATGAGGAAAAGCTATACCAAAAAAAATTGTATCTTAATTTGTTTTTTTTGTTTTTTTTTTGTTTGTTTCTCCAGATTTTTTTTTGTTAGTATTATCTAAAGTTAAATATAATTTAAAATTAGTTAGTTATTTTTAGAAATTATTTGTTTTCTTTTTTGCTTTGTTTTATACTACAAACAGGCAAATGTACAATTTAATTTTGTTGTTTTTTGCTCATATATATATATTATATATATATATATAGATATATATATATATATAGAAAACATTTGTGTGTCAATTACATGAAAATTAATATTAGAAAAAACGAAAACAAATAAGAAATAGCAACAAAATATTTGTGTTTTAATAAGTTAGAAAATATATATTCCTAAGTTTTGTATTAATAAAAGAAATCTAAAAATTATTATTATAATTAAGTTTGCTTATTAATTTTTTTTTTTTTTAATTTTTTTTTTTTTGTTTTTTTGTGTTTTGTTCCTATATGGTTAGAGTTATGATTTTGTATCTGGTTGTTTGTTGTTGTTTGTCAAAAAAATTGATATATTATATATACATAATGTATGTATAACTGGTTTGTTGTTTGTTTTATGTTACGATTGCATTTTATCATTGTTTTTTGTTTTTTTTTTGTTTTTCTGTTGTTGTTGTTGTTGTTGTTGTTATTTTTGATTTTTGTTTTAGATAAACTTTTGTGCATCAAAGTAGGGATGCGTTTTTTGGAAGCGCTGTTGTGTTTTTAATGATCTACCTCTGTGAACCATACTGTTGAAGGCGGATGCCATTGGCGCCTGTGGTGGCGGCGGTGGTATTGTCACCTGCGGCGGCATGCCCATCTGCGCCATAAAGTGCGCCGCCTTTGCCTTGCCATGCTCCTCGGCCAGGCGTACCGACAGCGGCTGTGATCCACCCTCGGGGATGACGTTGTTCAGCGCCGAGATTGCCTCCTGTGCCTCCTCGCGTTTGTTATAGCTGTTTTTTTTTTTAATGTACGCATGTATGTATGTATGGATGATGGATGATGAACGATGATTGAAGTGATGTTGTGGTGGGTGGTGTCGCATTGTGTGGCATGGCGGGAGTGGCGTAGAATTGACAAGAGAAATGCATGGTTTAATGTGAGAGGTGGTTCATGTTTCGATGAGTGGAGTGAGGCAAGTGTGTATAATTTGTTTTGGTTTATCATCGATTAAAATTCGCAACAAATATAAATTATAAAAATAATGTGTGTGAAATATGTTTACGCTTTTGGTACCGTACAAACTTACCGTACAAATGCCACGCCCCTTGGCCGACCGGTCAGCTTATCACGCAATATGTTCTTCTGCACTATGGAACCGTATTTGCCAAAGATGGTGTCCAGCTGATCATCGGTTATCGTGCGCGGCAGATTGGTCACATACAGATTGGTATCCTTTATCGATTCACCGCCAGGACGCGCATATGAAACCTAATGTGGATATAAACAAAATATTAAATATTTATATAAATTATGAACGATTATTTGGATTACATGAGACAACATGTCAAAAACATACCTTTAGCCGCTTATTACGCACTGTGATGCCATTCAGCACTTTGATAGCACGCTGAGAATCCATTTCCGACGTGAAGTCCACGAAAGCATAGCCAAAACTGTAACCAGTCTGCAGAGATTCAAAAATAAATAAAGTAATGTGTATAGCTGAAATGAATAAATAACTTACCTTATAGTCTCTCATGATTCTGCACGTATTGATGGTTCCAATTGACCTGAACAGCGCATACAGCTCGCGATCAGTCATATCCTGAGGCAAATAGTTGACTATCAAATTGGTGTTGCTGTTGCGCGGATCGTTCATATGATCATCGCTGCCCCCGCTACCTATCGATAGGCCGCACAGATTGTTCATCGAATTGTTGGCCATCGGCATGTTGAGGAGTCCACCAAGCGAATTGGCGCTGCCATTAAGGCCTGCGAACTCATTATAGCCGCGACGCGACGAGGAACTTGGAAATGTAAATTCTGTGTCCTGTGGTGAGAACGCATAACGTGACTGTAATCAAATTAACCATACAAAGATATTCTAATGTTGAGAGCACGCCTCATAAAACGCTGTACTGTTGGGGATTCGATTCAATTCGATTGGATTCGGTTTGACTTGAGATTCAACTTCGATTATTGGTAGCATCGCTGTTATCAATATACATACACTTTAACTATTTATTTGTCCTCGCGGCAGCATCAACAACGATACACACACACACACTCGTACATACACACACAGTTTAATTGCTACAAATTGTTAAATGCATAATTAAGTAGTTGTAGAAAATGCATAAAAAAATGCATAATGTAACGTGCGTTGTACTTAACAGAGATGCTATTGAATAGTCGCATGTTAACTTTTAACAGCGTCCAGCGCTGGTGCAAAACGTTTCCAGCAGCTGCTGCTGTTGTGAGTGAGTGAGTGAGTGAGTGTCAATTTGTTTGTGTGTGGGGCTGTGTATGTTTGTATGTAACTGCAAACAGTTAACGGCATTCAGCGTTGCATTTATGTAAAGACTAACGGAATGGTGGTGGGCAAAAGCGTAAAAGAAATAAATAAAACAATTAAATAGAAACTGTCAAGGAAATGCAAGGAAAAAGCCGCTTACAGGCCAGGTATCTCTGTGTGTGTGTGTTTGTTATGTTTATATCAACGTGTACATATGTGTATACATATATATGAGCGCGTGTGTGTGTGTGTGTGTGTTTGTGTCATTTGTGACTTTGAGAGCGCAGCAGAGAAAGTCATTGATTTTGAATTGCTATTGCTGTATAGCAGAGAGAGAGAGAGAGAGAGCTAAAGTAGTTGTTGGTAAGGGTGGGGCAGGGTTACCGGAGGGTTTTGTGGGTAGAGAAACCGGAAATGATTCGGACAGCGCAAGGTTGTCGTTCTTCTTCTTGTTGTTGTTGCTGCTGCTGCCACCACAAAGTATGCAATGTTTTTTGTTTTTGTTGTATATTGTTGCTGTTATTGTGTTGTTGTTGCTGTTGTTGTACTAATTGCCTATTTGGTTTGGTGTTGGTTCTTGTTGTTGTTGTTGTTGTTGTAACTTTGTTCAGTTTTCTTTTGTTTGTAGCATAATGTTTATTTTAGTTGTAAGTTTATTTATTTGTAATTTCTTTTCTTTTCTTTTTTTTTATTTATTGATTTTTTAAGTTTTGAGTATTTTGTATAAATCAATCAAATGTTGAGCATCCACAAAAACGATTTTATTTTGGGTTATTGGAATTTGATTAAAAGCGTGTGCCCCAGGAGCGTTCAATGAGACAAACTCAATAACATTCAACTAGAATAAATTTAAATATATTTTGAATAAACATACAAAAACCGAAAACAAACAATTCAATTATCAATGCAAATTGCAAAATTGCAAATTTTATTTATATTTGTAATATTATTATTATTATTTTCGAAATGATCATTTTGTTTGTATTGTTCTTTTGCGCTCATGCAATGAAATTTGAGTTTTGATTGATTCCGAACTTTATGTTCAAATAATATATATAAAAATTTATCGCATATAAAGATATATAAGATAAATAGCAGTAACAATAACAATACGTACCATTCCCGATGGCAGTGAATAGGACATTCCAAACACACGCCCACCGCTGTTGATTGATCGATCGTGCGATTGATTGATTGATTGAAGAGAAGAAAATATCGCATATTAGCATTTTGGATTGATTGGTTAATAAGTCGACAAATCATATGAAATCATAATAAATAAAACAAATAAATAAATCATAAATAATAAAGCGCAATTTACTTTTGGTTTTTCTTTCTTTTTTTTCGAAATATGAGCAAGTAATGTTAAAATGTATGAATGAATTATCCTTATAGCACTAACTTAATTTGACTTAAAAAACATACCTAAAGCTAAAGCATTCAGAATGATTGCTGCTGTTTTATTATGAAACAGCATCAATCATCGTCAAGCTATATCTATACGTAGGGATATTAAAAACTAATAATTGTGTAACAATTGTAGCCGCCTTTTGGGCGCCTGGTGTAGTGAGAGAAGGCAAACAATTTGCCTGTGAGAAATGGCAGCAAAGAAGAACCGTTTTTCCGAAACTCGCATTCACGAATCTACAGAAAAACAACGGAACTTGCTCTGCGCAACAAGAAAAATACCATAAAAAAAAATGGAACCTCAACCAATAAAATGGATTTTGGCTAACACCTTTACAAAAAAAATAATATTCACATTTTACGTGACCGAAAATTCATTTCCGGTTCAACATTTAGCACATAAAAAAAAATCAACACAATTGCTTCCCAGTGAAAAATATATTAAGAGCAATTTGGGAAAACCATTTGCGAATACAAGATATCCCTTGTACATTTTTAATTTCACTTCAACAAAATATAAAAAAAAATATATATATATATATTTATTCAACATTCAATTAATTTTTGAAAAACCCCTTTTGTATTTTCATTTTTAATGCACTTTAACAAAATATAAAAAAAAAAAAATGTATTCAATTTATTCTTCGATAAATTCGTCGTACGCAAATTTTTTTTGTAAGTTTAATTTTGAGCACTTGAAAAAAAAGAGAAAAAAATTTGCGTTCTTGTGTTGATTACACTCAAGAAAACGGGAAATTTGCATGTGTGTTTCCCTGCGGAAACCAATTTCACAAGATTGATAAATTCTTGTTGAGCACTTGAAAAAAAAAGGAAAAAATGATTTTCACTTGAAAAAATTAAAAAAAAAAAAAAGAATTAATCTTGAAGGTTCCCGCGTAGACAATTGTTGGTCGTTGTGTATTTTAAGTGTACAGTTTAGCTTAAGAATGCATGATTATAAATATTTTTGATTTTTTTTTTTTTTTTTTTTTTTGCTTTATATTTGAGCATGATACAAAAAAAAAGTCAGTCTTTACTTACAGGCGTTGCCGGCGTCTTCTTTTAAGGATCATTTTGTTGTTGCGTCACAGATTCTATCACACCAGTTTTCAAATAAAAATCATAATAACGAATAAAACAACCTCACTACATACAATCTAAATGTTTGTGTCTCTCGGTTTCGCTGTTGAGATCGCTTGATAATGCTGCTTGGTTGCTGTGAAAAGAGATGATATCTACACAATTAAATCAACTGGCAAATATCGGGTTATCAATGCATCGGCGTCGACATCATGAATGGATTTCAGTCTCGCTGTGGATGGGCTTTATCGGGGGAAATGTGTGTGTTTCTTGGTTGTGGAGTTGGTGTTGGTGTATGTGTATTTGTGTATTTGTGTGTTGTCGGTACTTGTCAAAAATACGTATATGGGAGAGTGTGTGGATTAAAAACAGATCATAGATTTCGTATTTTTCATTTTTGTATAGTATTAATACAAAAAAAAAAAAAAAAAAAAAAATGTTGGTTAGCACAGGAAAAAAAACAAGAAAAAAGAATGGCGATTTGCCATTTATCTGGCAGCTGGTCACACTGCTGATATTGTGATTGTTGGCTGTTAACGGAAGTAACTGCTGCTGATGCTGCTGTTGTTGTTATTGTTGTTGCTGTTGTTGTTTTTGCTGCTTGTTGGTTTGTAGCTATGTTGCTATACTGTTGATTGTAGTTTGTTGATTGTTGAAATTGATGATGCTGCTGCTGTTGCTGCTGTTGCTGCTGATTGATGAAGGTTGCTGCGGTTCAAGACCATTTCTTGGATGCAAAAGTGTAAAACAAAACTTGTTTGCCTTTTGCACAATTTTTCTTATTTTTTCTTATAACAGCTGCTGGTGTTGCCGATATGGCAAAATCAGCGCATTAGAATGAGAGAATAGATGCAAACGCATCCAATAAGGCGGATTCGTCAGACATGCATTGGACATATATGGAGAAGTTTGTTTATTCTGGCTGCGTGTGCGTGTCGTGTATGAGTATGTGTTTGTGTGTGTGTGTGTGTGTGTGTGTGAGTGTGTAGGACTACAACAACAACAACTGTTGCTGCTGCCTTGCTTGCTTACAGGCTAACTGTTAACTGTTAACTTACATAGTATATACAAAATACATAACTTATGATTAACAGTGCTGTTAACGAGTGCTGCTCAGCAGATTTATTCAATGTGTCAAGGTCCCGAAAGCACGTGGCTTGTTCGTGTGCACGCGCCGCTCTCGCACTGTTTCTATCTCTCTCTGTTTCTCGCTGTTGGGGTCGTTTGTTTACATTTGAACGCATGCACAGCAAATCAGCGGAGCAATATGCAATAACTTGCAGTACCGAATAATGGAAGGAAAGAAAATATAAATAAAAAAAAAAAATTGCCCGATGACGCCAGCACAAAGTTCAATGGCTGCGACATTCTCAGCATTTGGAGCGCACTCACTCACTCCCTTTTTCTTTCCTTTGTCAGTCTTGCGAAGTGCGGCAACAGCGCCGCAAAAACTTATGCATTTTCGAAAGGCGCAAAAGGAAGTTAAATCATTAGACGCAAAGTTCATGCCAAGTAGCACAGCATCTATAAACAATGGCGATTGGTGGCGCCGCAAAGATTTGGCACAGGCCAAAGTAGAGCGTGTTGGGGGGATTTATGGGTCAGCGAGGGTCGCGTGCACGCGACAGCGAAAAGCAGTCAAGTA
>JAWNNE010000148.1:855000-868873 GCA_035043205.1 Drosophila trichaetosa
TGGATAAAGAAGCGAACGTGATGCTGTATGGGTGTATAGGTGTGTGTATGTGTGTCTGTGTGTGTGTGTGTGTGTGTGTTAGCACTGAAAGAAAATAATGCAGAATATCAATTCGTAATTCATTTATTCAACTTAATTGGAAGCCACAGATTCGTTGGCCAAGTCGTGTAGCAATGCATTTGATCCCTAAGCAGGCAAAGCATTTATAATTTTATATATTATATACAACAACAACAAAAAATACATATGTAAATATATAAATAGATGTATATTTTACTTAATTAAGAATATGTTTGTAGTAAGCAGAAGAGTTGCATGCCACAATACAATTAATGGGAAAGTTGAACTATTTTTTGGTATATTTGTTGTTATTCCAGTTTGCACTCAAATTAAAATAATGCTTTAACAAAGACTATTAAAATGAAATACTTAATACTCAAATCCTTTTTTTGTTGCAGTGCATGGGCTGTGTGTGTGTGTGTGTGTAAGAGTGTGTGTGTGAAGGTTAGTAGTGAGTGTGTTCGATTTGATTGTTTTTAAATCAGGTATAAGGCAGAGATTGAAGTGCTTTAAGACTAGAGGAACAAAACACACATTGTGGCGCCACACACACACACACACGCAAACACACACACACACACACACACGCAAACACACACACACATATGTTGTGCGGCTCATTTGTCAGCTCGTTCGTTTGGATAATTGTCCTGCGATAAACAAAATTAGCAGCCATTTACGCGAAAATAGCTAAATGCCTGCCAGTCTGACAAAAAGGACAAAGGGACAAGGACAGGGTAACATCGACAGGACGACAATGGCGACAGCGGCGACAAATGCCATCAGCGTCTAAACTCACCCCACCCCCCGAACGCGTCCATCTTCGCACCCTTCCCCACCAAAAACAAGCCGCTTAGTAGCCCAGCTTGGAATTTATGGTAGTGTCAGGATATTCATGTGTATTGTGGCACAACCACGTCCTGGCTGCCTGACTGCCTGACTGCCGGCTGTTGCTCTTCCTTTTCATCGTCCCCTTCCCCTTCCCCTTCCCCACTCTTCCCTTCCCATCCCCTTTCCTCTGTCTTTCAACATTAGTTATAGTTTTGATGAGTGGCATTAATGAGTCGTCTCTGTGTCTGCAACTGTCTAACATCCTACGCTCGATACACACACATACATTCATATATGTTATCCTTAGTGTCTTTCTGTGTCGCCTTTTGTCTGTCACTTGGGTGTGTGTGGGGGGCTGGTGTTGGGGCTGTGTGGGAGTTGACATTAATGACACCCACACATGGCATCCAATTTGACAGGCAACATGGGCAACAAATTAGTGAAAATCACAATCACACAATTTTCTCTCTTTCGCCATCACTTCTCTCAATAAACGACACCACCCGCACCCCCCCCCCATCCTTCCCCCTTCCTAAGGTATTTTATACTTTACTCCTCGTGGCTCTCCTCTGATTTTTTTTTTTTTGCAACTAGCAGCTTTTTATTTAGCTGCACACAAAACTTGGCTAACAAACGTGGCGCGCTTGTGACTTGTGGCAGCTGTGCTGACCAAGCGCACGGAAGGTGGAGGCACCCCCCCGCCCCCCTCGCCCTTGCCGATAACTATCGACAGCAGTCGAAATAGGCAACAAGGCATGAGTTATTTATGTCTTCTAAGAGACAGCCACTGCTAGAGCTAAATTCTTTCAGAGGCCAAAGAAAAAAAAATAATCGCACAAAAAGTAACAAAATAGATGGAAAATCAAAACAGCTTGAAAACAACAGCCAAGTTCTGTCATTTTAGCCATTTTTTGCATATGCACAATGCTCAAGCTTTCACACTTTCACATTTTTAGCTTTTTATTATTTTAAAAAGTGTTCTTTTCACTTGTTA
Organism: Drosophila trichaetosa; assembly: GCA_035043205.1. Taxonomy (NCBI): domain Eukaryota; kingdom Metazoa; phylum Arthropoda; class Insecta; order Diptera; family Drosophilidae; genus Drosophila; species Drosophila trichaetosa. The sequence continues at coordinate 856,886 of JAWNNE010000148.1, forward strand.
AAATCTGAACCAGTTTTCAAACTGAAGTTTGAAAAATCTTAGCTACTTTCTGGCTAGCAATTGTTGTGGCAACACTGTTGCAAGACTCTGTGGAGGGGGCTGAGAAGGTCGTGTGAGTTTAGAGGGCCCGCCGGCGTCTTGGGTGGCTAAGAGTAAGGGTTGGAGTTGAAGTGGGGTTGTTTGGGCTGTCAACTCACATATGGAGATTTATTTGCAGCACATTCTTCTCGATTGTTAAGCGCATTTGTAAGCATTTTTAATAGAGTCCGTTTGCGATATTGGCGGCATCATCGTTGGTGGGTTAAGTGCTGTCTCCTGCCCGCCCACCGCTTTCCACAGCCCCCCCCCCCTCCCCCCTCTTACAACTAGATGCCAATTGGCCTCGTTTGGTGCTCCAACAAATTTCAGCTGCCTGTGATTTAAGGCTACGATTGTAGGCTGACATAATCGAAGTGCCAGAGATCAGCAATCAAATTGTAATAGTAGATAGAAGATAGAAACATCAGCCAAATATCAGAGAACTAATATAAGTTTTCTCGATGCTGACAACTTTATTTGAGGTTGATTTATTTGACATGAAATTGAAGATGTGCAACTGATAGCTGAAAACAAATGTCTTTAAATATGCATATATGAATTAAATGTGATGAGAACACTTGAAATTTTAAAGCTACATCTGCTTAAAGTGAATTTTCGACGCAAGTTAAGATCTACAATTTCGAAATCAAGAGTTTGCTATTAAAATTGAAAATCTAAATGAAAAATAAGAAGAAGAAAAACTTAGTTCACAGTTATTTATTTTACTCAATACAAACACTTATTCTTAGTTTACAGTTCAGCTCAGCTTTTTCTGTTTGTTCAAATTTTAACATGTACCTAAAAAAAATAATAATAACGGTTAATGAGCTTTAGCTTGTAGCAACCAAGTATCGAAATTGTTTGACTTTTTCGCATTTTTATGCAGAAAACTCATTTTATAGCTTCATTTTGCAGCTTTAAGGCGAGCAAATTTGCACATATGCAACGAATATATACACATGTGTGTGTGTGTGTGTGTGTGTGTGTGTGTTAGCTAAAACATCTGGCAACTCTATTTAAGGAGGAAACAGACAACAACAACAACAACAACAACATCGCCACAGAGTGCTAAACTACATGCGTGCAATAAAAACGAAGCCAAAAGCAACCAAATAAGAAAACAACAAAAACTAGACAAAGCAGCGCTGCTTCTGCTATCTATCTAGGTGTGTGTGTGTGTGTGTGTGTGTGTGTTGAGAGTGAGAAATAGAGAGAGAAAGAGAGAGAGCCAGAGGCAAGCAGTGGCAACGCTGCTCCCGACGCTGATAAGCCGGCAACGTCTTGTGACTTTGCCTTTAATGACTGGATTTATAGGTCCTTGGAGATAATCTCGGCCACCGAAAGCCACACACACACACCAAGCCAACACACACACACACATACGCACACCCACACACATACACAAACAGCCGGCGGCTGCTGTTCTGTTCTGTTTACCGAGCGTCAGTCGCGGATTTTTTTTTGTTTTTTTTTTGTGGTGTTCTTGTTATGTGATATTGCGGAGGGGTGGTGTAAAGCTGCCAGTGTCTCATATAAAATGTGAACGGCAAAGGGAGGAAGGGCGGGGTAGGGGGGCTGGGGGAGTTATGGAGCTAAGGACGTCGTCGTTGTTACAGGGTAATTAACATCAAAGCCCGACAAAGCTCATAAAAAGACGCAGCGAGCTGGCGAGATAAACATACGCATACAGTCAAAGAACTAAAGAGCGTGGGAGGGGTGAAGTAGGATGACGGAGTGGGGGGGAGGGGGAGAGACATACACATGGGACATTGTACGTGGTGGACGTGTAAAGTGAAGTGAGACGGGTAGGGTTACAGCGGTCTGGGCGGGTCGTCAACTAGTCTACCTTTTGGCAATATTTAGTTTAACCAAAAACTTAAAAATATTAAGCATATACTTAAAGTAATTAATAATAAATTAAGTAATTATTACATTTGTATATTGGAATTATTTTATTTTATTCTTTGTCATCTGGCAACATTTATATGTAGCACTTATGTACCTATGATGGCCATCTTATAAAATAGATCGATCTTAAAAAATGAACAAAATGTGCTTAAAATTAAAATGAGATAATTCGTTGATAGAAACAGATTTTAATTGCTTAAGCTAATTAATAATTAATTACAGCATAATATCCATTTTAAGAAAAGAAAATTTGCAGTGTACCAACGAATTAATGAAAGTGCCCGTTGCTTGGTACATTTGTACCAAATGCAAAAGTCAGCGACTTCAACGTGAGATAATGTTGACAGCGCCCAAAAAGGATGACAAAAGGATGCCGCTGGCATAGGAGAGACAGGCACACACACACACACACACCAACACACACCCACACACACACACTCTGTTCTGTGTACACGGCAAGGCACAGACAATGAGTATGCACTCTGTGTGCACGCACATGTTTGAAGCAATTAAAATCAGATAAGTTATAGAAAATGGCCTGTCGTCGGCATTTAAACATGCCACTGTCAGTGGTAGCTAGTAGCTCCGTCCCACAGCTCCGTTCTGCCAGTCACTGTGTCGCGACGTCTTCCGTTACGTTTGTCACGGCTGCCATTGTCTGCGTGTCGCCATGTCCTCCGTGTCTGTCCATGTTGCATGGTGAATTCGCCATTGCCCTCCTCCATTGCCTGCCTTGCTTGCTGCCCGCCGTTTTGCGTAATGAATTTCAACAAGCAGCAAACGCGACGAGCCAAACTGACAGCCAAACGAGCAATAGCAAAAGCAGCAGCTACTGCCACTTGCCCCACACACACGCACACACACGCGCACACACACGCACACTTGAAAAAAAGTTTTCGATAGTGAAAACTTAAAATGAATAATATTGAAAATAAAACTTATTAAAATTGAATTGAAGAGGTTTCTCTGAAATTGTGGACTATTTTCTAGCAACTTTTTCCCGAAATTTGCACTTATTGACAATTGAAATAATTTATAATATTCAAAATTTCCTTACGTATGCAAATTTATGTATCAAAATATGGAAAATGTTAATTAAGTATTTAAATTACAATATTTGAGCAAATTGTTGTTTGAAAGTAAATCTTTCGCTGATTAGTGGAAATAAATATTTGGAATTTGTACAATTAAAGGCATAAATTTTCAAGAGTGTACACACACAATCAAACCACACTACATCCACATAGTTGTGAAATATTTTTGTATTCAAATGCTAACAACAACAACAACAATAACAACAACAACAAGTGAAGGTAGTCCGCAAAAACAGCTAAAAGAGGCATTCAACTGTTCACTCGTACGCATGTAACCCCAGCCACAAGTCACTTTGGTAGCCCCACCAATTCACCCACCCACTTAGCCACGCCCACTCCCACACACACACGCACACAAGCCATCTTCCACTGATGTATTCATGGCCTTGACGCTAACAGAGTGACAAAATTCGCACCCTGCGCTCAAGTGTGAATGGCAAAAAAGAAGCGCTAAAAAATGAAAATAAAGTGCAAAACAACAGAAACAGAAGAAAGAGAAGAAAGAGAAGACAAAGAAGAAAGAGAACATCGAAGTTGAAATGTTCTTTGGCTCACTTAATCTTATCTAGCTTAACTAACTACTTAGTCTGTCTGCTTAAATTAGGCAAGCAGTTTAATTATCTGTTTAACTTAACGGCAAATTTTTAATTTCCTTTCGTTCAACATTCAATTAAGCTTTTTTTTTAAGTAAAAAACTTTCTTTTTTTAATTTCTGACAAATAAAGATTGTTTAATTTTATATTACGAACTTAAGAAAGAATGTTCGATAAATTTCTAAGTTGTCTTTGGCATTTTTTGACTTTTTAAGAAATTGAAAATTGCATGAATTTGGAAAATTCTTAAAATGAATAGAAAGTTATATTAGTCCTTGCTGTACTATGATTTCCTTATGATCTTAACGTAATCGCCAAACAAATGAGGATGCCCTAAGGTGAGAGCATTCAAATCACGCAGCCACGTTGAAATATTCGCACGCCCCTTTACCATATTGTTGTAAATGTGTGTGTGTGTGGATGTGTGTGTGGATGTGTGTGTGTGTGTGTGTGTGTGTGTGTTGCCATGTATGTTAGTGTTGGTATGAGTTATCCCTTTTGCAGCAGCATTGTGCACTTAAGACATTTTGGCGTGCTTAACGCGCGCGACATTTTGGACAACATGGAGAAGATATTTGAAATGCCAGTCCATAATTCTCAGCAGCAAGCCAAAGTGCTAAAGTGTGAGACAGAGATATATATATATATATATAAATAAATTTATAGAGAGAGAGAGAGAGAGAGAGAGAGAGAAAGAGAGTAATCTTAAATTCACTACAAGGACATTAAAAGCTCTTGTCTTATGCACTTGGGTTTATTTTATGGGATAACTTCACAGCACTTGAGCTCCTTTGTTAACTAGTTGTTTTTGATTATAATATTAAAAATATCAAAAGATTTGGAATTTAAAATATCAGCTATGATTTGATTAGGTAATATGATGATAACAATCACTTTCAGATTTCAATTAGACATCGTCCAGCTGTCCAGCTGCTCGCGTCTATCCAAGCAAAAACCTGTTTCCTTACCTTATTCCTGATGATGACTTGGTCCCGTCGCGAACAACAGAAGATTCGATGTTTTGTAAGCGACTTACGGCATTTCACTAGATGATCCATTACGTAATCCCATAGAGGTTTCTTGATTAAGGATAAGAAGAAGGATTTGACACTATTGACTCCTTAGATTCATCAATCTGAGTACTTGGCATGGTTAGTTGTTCGTCAATACAACTGGGAACTAGTTATATAGAATAGATATATAGATATATAGAATAATTCTTATATCTTCAACAATTTGTATATTTCGTGTACAACTTTACGCTTATGATTTCTACAGAGGAAATCCTACAGAAAATTAACGAAAAATTCGGGTCAAAGCCCAAATATGAAACCCATAATTAGTTTGTCTCAAAAAAGATGCAGCTCGGTACACATAAGATACACTTGAGATGCACACATTCAAAATGAATCCTGAGTACAAGGATAACAAAAACCAGCCTCAAAATATGTACATATATTCACTCATTCAAATCAATGCTGCCTTTGCTTCTCCTCGCCATTATTCAATCTGAGCCACAGCTTTGTAGATAACTCAATAATTTGGAATTTGAGAAAAAAAAGTATATCTAAAGAAATGGAATTGAAAATGGAATGAACTTAAAACTGACATTGTTGGAGGCAGGAAAATGTGCTCAACAGCTGATTGCTGTAAGCCAGCACATTAATCAATCCCCAGCCTCCAATTCTGTCTGCGTTGTGGCCAGGGGAGGGGAGCTGCGTACTTATGGCAATTGTGGCACTTGATGCTTAGCGCCTTGTTGGGCACTCAACAGGGCGTGGCTCGCTGCCAGCCATATGGCCCACAAGTTGCTGTTGTTGCTGCTGTTGCTGTTGTTGTTGTTGTTGTTGCATCTGCTGTTGCTCATTGTTGTTATTGTTGTTAATGCAAATGCCAGGCATTCGAATGCACTCGGGCGTGATCAAAAACCAGCAGGCAGATGCACTTGACTTGAAATAAAAAGCAAAATGCAAAAAATGAAAATATATATGCAAAATTTGAAATAAAGAATGGCAGTCGAAATGCCAAGCCACCCGACCCCTATATCACTTGCCGCACCCCTCTCGACATTCCCCCCCCCCTGTGCAACAACAGCAAACTTTGCGCTCATTGTCTGGCCAAGATCTTGGGCAATACAATAAAATTATATGCAAATATATATACATATTATATATATTTTTTTCAGAACTTTTACCAAAATTGTAGTCGTGAACAATTGAAATATGAACAGAAAGAATGCATTCTTGTTAATACCTTCAGTAATACCCTCCTCACCCGTTTTAGCAGGACATTAAACCGACTTTTTCCGGACTAAAATTTCATTAAAAGTTCTGATTTCGTTCCAACTTTCCTTTGCGACTGCAGATAAATGGTGATTCTTGTATTAAGCAATGTCAATTTACACATTCTTCTAATTGTTTTTATTTTAAACAAATGTAAATCAAATAGAAATATTGGATTAAATAAAATAAAATAAATAAACTACGAAATATTGGAATTAATGAAAGTACTCATTGAAAATCGGCAGATACAAAACTGTGTAAAAGACATTATGCAGCAACCCAAGCATACCCATATATACACATATATACATATATATATATTTTTTTTTTTGATCAGCATTACTAGCCAAGATCGTCTCGTTGTCGATAGTCTCCCAGCTGAAAGTTTTTCTGATATGCAACTTATTTGCCACAGGAGTTGTTGAGCTCACAATGAAACTTGGTTAGGTGAGCAGATTGATGGCTGTTAACGCGGCTATGTAATATTCGACATGCTTTCATAAACTTGTGTACTCATCAGCTAATATATATATACCTACTCATATATATATATATATGATATATATGTATACGTTCTCACATTGCATTCGATTCTGTATTAAATCGTGCTGAATAACTAAAGCTGACAGCGGTGCTCTTAATTGTGGCACAGAGCAGACTGTGGGTGTGCGACGGGTTGTGGGTGTGTACAACGTGTGTAACAGGCTGTATTTGCGTAAGTGTATGTTGATGTGTGTGTGTGTGTAGCATCAGCTGCCACAACTAATTAGCCTTATTGTGGGCTCAAATGCAGTTTGGCAGGCGGGCGTTAATGGAGTGCGTAATGGGTTAATTTTCGTAGTGCCGACCCCCTTTGCATCTTTTTGTCCTACTGCCTACTTTCTGAGTGTAGGCGTGGTAGAAGAGGCGGGGGAGCAGGGGGGCGTGGCACAGCCGTAGAACGTGTCGTGTCTTGTCGTGCCGCAACGCGATGCGACGTGTCCGCAGAAACACATCAGCCCCACTGACGACAAGTTAATCACATCGTGTCCAATCAGCCGAGCTAATCCCCCAGTCAGCCAGCCAGTCAGTTCGCCAACCAGCCCCACTCAGTACACACTGGAAAAAAAGGTCGTACTGAATCCGTAGAGAATAAAGTTCAAAATTCGAACACAAAAACAGTTTTGGCTGAAATGCTAAACTTAAATCTAAGCCTTGATTCCTCTCTACCATTTTCTGCAATGAATCAGGATAGCTTCTTAAAATAAAACTAAATCAGCTTGAATCAAGCATTGACTATAATTTATTTAAGTCTATAAATACCTGTGCCTAGTTCAAGCACAGTCATTCTTTGGCTTGTAGAAATTATGCCCAGTTTGTACACTCAGAAAAAACCGCCCTAAAAGGAAAATCGAGCTAAAAAAAAATATTGCGATTTTATTAGTGAATGTTTATGTGTATAGAATATCGTTTTTCTCCGAGTGTAAGTACATCTCTGTCTATATATATCCAGCTATATATCTTTGTATGTATCCACACAATATTTTTATTATTATTACTATGCATAAAATGCACAGTTGCCTCAAAATACGCAACAGCTGCTGCATATAAATTTGTTAGTCAAACAGCGTTTCCGCTTCGCTTATCCATCCAAACCGCCCCCCCCCGTCCCGCTTCCCCTTCTCCCCCTGTTCATCTCTTTCCACCACCGCAACTGAAGAAAAAAAAAAGTTATTTTTTTTGGCCACGGCTTAGATTCTAAGCCCGGCCCGGACATTGGCAATTTACATTTGGTATTGGACATGTCCATAATGTTGCAACATCGGATCGGATCATATTGACATCCTCTTCCTCTTTCGCATCGTCATTCGACATCCTCAGCCTCAACCTTAAGCGACACACTTATTCCCATCCGCATCGACATTTTCTAGTGGCCAATTATCGCTTAAGCCGCTGCGTTTTGGCTTTTAAAGTTCCATTTTGGCTTTCGAGTCGCTTTCAAAAATTTCGTTTAAATTCCATTGCCATTGCCCGTCCGCTCGCCCAAACCATCGCCCGATAACCCCAACAAAAAAAAGAACCTGAAAGCCAAACAAGTCATAAAGCTAGCAAATTAGCTACCAAAATCAGCGCGACTGGGAGATGCCCTGGAATTAACTTGAAATCAGGAACAACATTTAGAAGCCAATCGAGAATCTGCATAATTAAAACGTGCGATGCTTAACGAGTGGCAAAGCGAGAAGCAAAGCGAGTAGCAAAGCGAGTAGCAAAACGAGTGGCAAAGCGAGAAGCAAAGCGAGAAGCAAAGCGAGTAGCAAAGCGAGTAGCAAAACGAGTGGCAAAGCGAGAAGCAAAGCGAGTAGCAAAGCGAGTAGCAAAGTGAGTAGCAAAGCGAGTAGCAAACCGAGTAGCAAAGCGGGTAGCAAAGCGAGTAGCACACCGAGTAGCAAAGCTGGTAGCAAAGCGAGTAGCAAAGCGAGCAGCAATGCGAGCAGCAAAGCGGGTAGCAAAGCGAGTAGCAAAGCGAGTAGCAAAGCGAGTAGCAAAGCGAGTAGCAAAGCGAGTAGCAAAGCGAGCAGCAATGCGAGTAGTAAAGCGAGTAGCAAAGCGAGTAGCAAAGCGAGTAGCAAAGCGAGTAGCAAAGCACGAAGCATGGCGAAAAGCACATGACGCAAGCGTCCGGCATATGGCACATCCCACACAGACAAACATATGTACAGGGTATTATGTAGAGGTATAAGGGCTGGGAAAATATGCAGTAACCGCGAAATTGAAATTTGGCTTCGGCTGCGGCAACGGGCGGCTTCTTTGCATTGTTTGCGTCGCTTGTGTATATTTTTTTCCTCTTCTTTTATTTTTTTTTGGTAAACGGCCGGCTCACCACCTGATCCTAAGTAAATACAACAACAAAGCGATACCAAGGGCAGACCACGAGGTCATAGATAGGGGGGTGTTGGGTGGGGGAGGGAAGGTTGAACCGGGGACAGACATGCATGTAGATATTTTTTATTATGCGTCGCGAGCGCGCTTTTCTTTTTAATTAAATGAAACCAGAGGAATTGACCCAAAACGCAAAATAAATAAATACTTCGGCAGGAGAGGAGTCCTTGAGCTGTGGTTCGTTGGCAAGGGGGTGGGTGGTAAGGGTGAGACTGTTTCCCGCATTTTTCTAAGCATCTGCATAGCTTGTGTTTTGTTAATAATTATTTCAATTTTTTTGAGTTCCGGTAGGGGGGGAATGGTCAAAGGAGTAAGAAACAAGAATTCAAAAGATGCCGCGTAGCCTTTTGTTTATTTTCAAAAAACAACCACAACAACAACAACAAATCGTCAAAAACAACAAAAAATTGCTCAACAACGCGAATTTGTGTAAAAAACAATAAATATTTCACCTTCAATAAATCATTTTCCATTTACATTTGCCTTGGCTTTTTGAGGGTTTGGTCTCCTTTGCCAAAGAGTTGGACCTTTGTTTTGGGTTTGGGTTTGGGTTTTTTGTGCCCTTTTTTATGGCGGAGGCGTGGGGGAAGGGCAGCTATCTCAGCCTGACATTCTGTGTTTTAAAGTGGCAATCCCTGCATAATCTAAGCAAAATACATAGAAAATATTTAAAGGTATCATTTATTACCAAGGTTCAGCTTTTGAAACTAAGCAAAAAAAAAAAAAAATCCAAAATATAATCATTTAATATGAACCTTCATTACATCCTGATTACTTTCACCAAAGTGCTTCAGCGATGTTGTTGTATTTCAATTTCATTTGAATGTTATAGTCGAGTGAGCTCGAACACGAGATATATAAATATAGTTTTATTACCAGATGGGATTCTCCTCAGCCTTGGGGCTTCCAGACTCTCTTCTCTCCGTGACTCTCCTTTAGAGAGCCGATCTGCATTTTTGTATGCCGCCAAACTAGACTCAGATTGGGACTAGAGCTGTCCCGAAAGCGCTATTCCATGTCCTTGTAAAGGTGTGTGTGAGATTGCAGAGATGTGGAATTGAGTCGGTGCCTTGGATGCGATCTAATTTATCTTTAACAAAGAAATTGACTGGTTTAGGAAGGGCTTAGGAAGAGCCCAAATATATATTTCTATAGTCAGAGAATGAATGGTCCTCAGTGACTTGCCATCCTCGTAACCGATCATCAAAGGTGTGTGAAGCAAGTGTCAGTGGTAAGTTTTTAACGATAAAAATGGGATAATTTTCCTTGTTACAAACTTTCAATTTTGAAATCGTCGTTTAGAATCGAGATTCCTTGTTATATCGTCCGGTGGTAGTCCCCGGCTCTCGTGGGCCATTTATGCCGATAATTGCCAAATTGGGGCAGATTGTAGCTCCAGTCACTTAGAAAAATAATAAGGTGTTTCTTTGCTGGCATACAGGTTCCAGTTCGGGTTCCGTCTGAGCTACCATTGTGTGAAACTACATCTGGTACATCTGTGGATCAGTCAAACTGCATAACAAGTCCGATTGCTATTGTTGTCCAAAGTTAAGATAATTATGTATGAGCAAAATTCAAACTGTATTTTATAAGTTTAGCAAACAAATATTAATCCAAATCTGGTAAGTACAGCTGTAATAATCATTTCAATCAAAATTCAAAATCAATTAAACCCAATTAAATATGGCAAAGTATTAAAGTTTTATTTTTAGCTTGAAGCAAGATGTGAGGGATCACCAAACTGGTTTATTTAGTTAAGAACGAAGCTAAAATTATTATTTCTTAACTGCTGTGTGTGGATCTGCTGTATTCTGAATTCGCTGTCTTGGATTGGAGCATGAAGTCATCATTTGGCGTCGGTGGACCTTGTATATCTCCTGCGTATTTTGTGGTGCCTGGTGTCTGGATGGGGGTGGGGCAGGATGTACTAGTGCCACATACGTTTATTCGTCGTCGACACACATTTTGTTTTATGGCCAACCTGCGACCCAGTCACTTGACGAGCATTAGGCGTTGGATTGCGCAATCGAGTGATTGATCGACTCTCTCTCGGTTTGGGTAAAAGCAACAGCAGCAGCAGGAGTCCTATGTCCGTGCATTATCCTGAATATATTACAGCAACTAACTAACTGGTAGACACATCCTGGATGGCCATCAACTATCTTGAGTTTGTTTTGTTTATTTCTTATTTTTGCTTAACACTTCGAGTTTGCTTTTTGGCCAACAAGAACTCTTCATCATATCTCATTTGTATTCAAAAGTCTTCATCCTTCGTCCATCGTCAATATGCAAACTTGAATTATGGGAATACAAGAAATAACCTAAGCATTTTATAGGGCAATTATACCTAGCAGTAAGAACATCAATCCCTTCTCGGGGAGGTCCTTAGCAACTCTACCGTCGACGGCATCATAGTCAGGGGCTTTCGTGGTCTTTAGCCTGCGAATCTGCAAGCGGACCTCACTAGGGGCGATAGGTGTGATCGGTTGTACAGGATCGAGATCTGCATTTAAAAATGCCTCAGTATCCTGTACCTGGCTGGGTGACGCAAGCGCAAAAGGCGTGAACCGGCCTTGCAGCTCATCCGCAAATGCCGATGCAATCTCTGCATCCGATCGACACCAAGTGTTGTCCGGTCGCATAATGGGGATCCGCCTGAGTGGCTGCCGCTTGACACAACGCGTTGCCTTCCACAAATTGAATCCATGATTCTTATTGGGATCGGCATTGCGGAGCATATCCTGAAAACTGCCATATCCTTATAATAAAAGACTACAAACACCATTTTTTTATAGTCCCATTTAAGTTGTCAATTTATTGTTTTTAATTTTTGCTTCGGCACTTACACTTCTTACATTTAGGCTTTGTTTTCCGTAGTAGAGGACATCCACAATTTGTCTGTGTGTGTCTTACTACCCTATGATGTTCGCGATGTTTGCGATGAAAATAATGTGGCTTGCAACACGGTGGTTTGCAACACGGTGGTTTACAACAATGTGGCTTGCGACATGGCTTCCTGGTAGTAGCAGAAGTTTTGGATGGCTGGATGTTGTTCTGGTTGATTGACTCAGTGTCAGTTGTGACTGACTCAATGGTAGCAGTGGTAGTTGTGGT
>JAWNNE010000150.1:0-25156 GCA_035043205.1 Drosophila trichaetosa
AATTCTGCATCAAAATTTGAAAATCCCATTCATACAAACTTTTTCGAGGAAATGACGTTTTAAGTTTTTTTTGTGCCAATTCAAATTCAATCTGCCATATCTTCGCCAATAATTGTCTAAGGTCCGAAATTCCTTCAACATTATGAAGCCCTCTTTATATATATCAATTCTGCATCAAAATTTGAAAATCCCATTCATACAAACTTTTTCGAGGAAATGACGTTTTAAGTTTTTTTTGTGCCAATTCAAATTCAATCTGCCATATCTTCGCCAATAATTGTCTAAGGTCCGAAATTCCTTCAACATTATGAAGCCCTCTTTATATATATCAATTCTGCATCAAAATTTGAAAATCCCATTCATACAAACTTTTTCGAGGAAATGACGTTTTAAGTTTTTTTTGTGCCAATTCAAATTCAATCTGCCATATCTTCGCCAATAATTGTCTAAGGTCCGAAATTCCTTCAACATTATGAAGCCCTCTTTATATATATCAATTCTGCATCAAAATTTGAAAATCCCATTCATACAAACTTTTTCGAGGAAATGACGTTTTAAGTTTTTTTTGTGCCAATTCAAATTCAATCTGCCATATCTTCGCCAATAATTGTCTAAGGTCCGAAATTCCTTCAACATTATGAAGCCCTCTTTATATATATCAATTCTGCATCAAAATTTGAAAATCCCATTCATAAAAACTTTTTCGAGGAAATGACGTTTTAAGTTTTTTTTGTGCCAATTCAAATTCAATCTGCCATATCTTCGCCAATAATTGTCTAAGGTCCGAAATTCCTTCAACATTATGAAGCCCTCTTTATATATATCAATTCTGCATCAAAAGTTGAAAATCCCATTCATAAAAACTTTTTCGAGGAAATGACGTTTTAAGTTTTTTTTGTGCCAATTCAAATTCAATCTGCCATATCTTCGCCAATAATTGTCTAAGGTCCGAAATTCCTTCAACATTATGAAGCCCTCTTTATATATATCAATTCTGCATCAAAATTTGAAAATCCCATTCATACAAACTTTTTCGAGGAAATGACGTTTTAAGTTTTTTTTGTGCCAATTCAAATTCAATCTGCCATATCTTCGCCAATAATTGTCTAAGGTCCGAAATTCCTTCAACATTATGAAGCCCTCTTTATATATATCAATTCTGCATCAAAATTTGAAAATCCCATTCATACAAACTTTTTCGAGGAAATGACGTTTTAAGTTTTTTTTGTGCCAATTCAAATTCAATCTGCCATATCTTCGCCAATAATTGTCTAAGGTCCGAAATTCCTTCAACATTATGAAGCCCTCTTTATATATATCAATTCTGCATCAAAATTTGAAAATCCCATTCATACAAACTTTTTCGAGGAAATGACGTTTTAAGTTTTTTTTGTGCCAATTCAAATTCAATCTGCCATATCTTCGCCAATAATTGTCTAAGGTCCGAAATTCCTTCAACATTATGAAGCCCTCTTTATATATATCAATTCTGCATCAAAAGTTGAAAATCCCATTCATAAAAACTTTTTCGAGGAAATGACGTTTTAAGTTTTTTTTGTGCCAATTCAAATTCAATCTGCCATATCTTCGCCAATAATTGTCTAAGGTCCGAAATTCCTTCAACATTATGAAGCCCTCTTTATATATATCAATTCTGCATCAAAATTTGAAAATCCCATTCATACAAACTTTTTCGAGGAAATGACGTTTTAAGTTTTTTTTGTGCCAATTCAAATTCAATCTGCCATATCTTCGCCAATAATTGTCTAAGGTCCGAAATTCCTTCAACATTATGAAGCCCTCTTTATATATATCAATTCTGCATCAAAAGTTGAAAATCCCATTCATAAAAACTTTTTCGAGGAAATGACGTTTTAAGTTTTTTTTGTGCCAATTCAAATTCAATCTGCCATATCTTCGCCAATAATTGTCTAAGGTCCGAAATTCCTTCAACATTATGAAGCCCTCTTTATATATATCAATTCTGCATCAAAATTTGAAAATCCCATTCATACAAACTTTTTCGAGGAAATGACGTTTTAAGTTTTTTTTGTGCCAATTCAAATTCAATCTGCCATATCTTCGCCAATAATTGTCTAAGGTCCGAAATTCCTTCAACATTATGAAGCCCTCTTTATATATATCAATTCTGCATCAAAATTTGAAAATCCCATTCATACAAACTTTTTCGAGGAAATGACGTTTTAAGTTTTTTTTGTGCCAATTCAAATTCAATCTGCCATATCTTCGCCAATAATTGTCTAAGGTCCGAAATTCCTTCAACATTATGAAGCCCTCTTTATATATATCAATTCTGCATCAAAAGTTGAAAATCCCATTCATAAAAACTTTTTCGAGGAAATGACGTTTTAAGTTTTTTTTGTGCCAATTCAAATTCAATCTGCCATATCTTCGCCAATAATTGTCTAAGGTCCGAAATTCCTTCAACATTATGAAGCCCTCTTTATATATATCAATTCTGCATCAAAAGTTGAAAATCCCATTCATACAAACTTTTTCGAGGAAATGACGTTTTAAGTTTTTTTTGTGCCAATTCAAATTCAATCTGCCATATCTTCGCCAATAATTGTCTAAGGTCCGAAATTCCTTCAACATTATGAAGCCCTCTTTATATATATCAATTCTGCATCAAAATTTGAAAATCCCATTCATACAAACTTTTTCGAGGAAATGACGTTTTAAGTTTTTTTTGTGCCAATTCAAATTCAATCTGCCATATCTTCGCCAATAATTGTCTAAGGTCCGAAATTCCTTCAACATTATGAAGCCCTCTTTATATATATCAATTCTGCATCAAAATTTGAAAATCCCATTCATACAAACTTTTTCGAGGAAATGACGTTTTAAGTTTTTTTTGTGCCAATTCAAATTCAATCTGCCATATCTTCGCCAATAATTGTCTAAGGTCCGAAATTCCTTCAACATTATGAAGCCCTCTTTATATATATCAATTCTGCATCAAAATTTGAAAATCCCATTCATACAAACTTTTTCGAGGAAATGACGTTTTAAGTTTTTTTTGTGCCAATTCAAATTCAATCTGCCATATCTTCGCCAATAATTGTCTAAGGTCCGAAATTCCTTCAACATTATGAAGCCCTCTTTATATATATCAATTCTGCATCAAAATTTGAAAATCCCATTCATACAAACTTTTTCGAGGAAATGACGTTTTAAGTTTTTTTTGTGCCAATTCAAATTCAATCTGCCATATCTTCGCCAATAATTGTCTAAGGTCCGAAATTCCTTCAACATTATGAAGCCCTCTTTATATATATCAATTCTGCATCAAAATTTGAAAATCCCATTCATACAAACTTTTTCGAGGAAATGACGTTTTAAGTTTTTTTTGTGCCAATTCAAATTCAATCTGCCATATCTTCGCCAATAATTGTCTAAGGTCCGAAATTCCTTCAACATTATGAAGCCCTCTTTATATATATCAATTCTGCATCAAAATTTGAAAATCCCATTCATACAAACTTTTTCGAGGAAATGACGTTTTAAGTTTTTTTTGTGCCAATTCAAATTCAATCTGCCATATCTTCGCCAATAATTGTCTAAGGTCCGAAATTCCTTCAACATTATGAAGCCCTCTTTATATATATCAATTCTGCATCAAAATTTGAAAATCCCATTCATACAAACTTTTTCGAGGAAATGACGTTTTAAGTTTTTTTTGTGCCAATTCAAATTCAATCTGCCATATCTTCGCCAATAATTGTCTAAGGTCCGAAATTCCTTCAACATTATGAAGCCCTCTTTATATATATCAATTCTGCATCAAAATTTGAAAATCCCATTCATACAAACTTTTTCGAGGAAATGACGTTTTAAGTTTTTTTTGTGCCAATTCAAATTCAATCTGCCATATCTTCGCCAATAATTGTCTAAGGTCCGAAATTCCTTCAACATTATGAAGCCCTCTTTATATATATCAATTCTGCATCAAAATTTGAAAATCCCATTCATACAAACTTTTTCGAGGAAATGACGTTTTAAGTTTTTTTTGTGCCAATTCAAATTCAATCTGCCATATCTTCGCCAATAATTGTCTAAGGTCCGAAATTCCTTCAACATTATGAAGCCCTCTTTATATATATCAATTCTGCATCAAAATTTGAAAATCCCATTCATACAAACTTTTTCGAGGAAATGACGTTTTAAGTTTTTTTTGTGCCAATTCAAATTCAATCTGCCATATCTTCGCCAATAATTGTCTAAGGTCCGAAATTCCTTCAACATTATGAAGCCCTCTTTATATATATCAATTCTGCATCAAAAGTTGAAAATCCCATTCATACAAACTTTTTCGAGGAAATGACGTTTTAAGTTTTTTTTGTGCCAATTCAAATTCAATCTGCCATATCTTCGCCAATAATTGTCTAAGGTCCGAAATTCCTTCAACATTATGAAGCCCTCTTTATATATATCAATTCTGCATCAAAATTTGAAAATCCCATTCATACAAACTTTTTCGAGGAAATGACGTTTTAAGTTTTTTTTGTGCCAATTCAAATTCAATCTGCCATATCTTCGCCAATAATTGTCTAAGGTCCGAAATTCCTTCAACATTATGAAGCCCTCTTTATATATATCAATTCTGCATCAAAATTTGAAAATCCCATTCATACAAACTTTTTCGAGGAAATGACGTTTTAAGTTTTTTTTGTGCCAATTCAAATTCAATCTGCCATATCTTCGCCAATAATTGTCTAAGGTCCGAAATTCCTTCAACATTATGAAGCCCTCTTTATATATATCAATTCTGCATCAAAATTTGAAAATCCCATTCATACAAACTTTTTCGAGGAAATGACGTTTTAAGTTTTTTTTGTGCCAATTCAAATTCAATCTGCCATATCTTCGCCAATAATTGTCTAAGGTCCGAAATTCCTTCAACATTATGAAGCCCTCTTTATATATATCAATTCTGCATCAAAATTTGAAAATCCCATTCATACAAACTTTTTCGAGGAAATGACGTTTTAAGTTTTTTTTGTGCCAATTCAAATTCAATCTGCCATATCTTCGCCAATAATTGTCTAAGGTCCGAAATTCCTTCAACATTATGAAGCCCTCTTTATATATATCAATTCTGCATCAAAATTTGAAAATCCCATTCATACAAACTTTTTCGAGGAAATGACGTTTTAAGTTTTTTTTGTGCCAATTCAAATTCAATCTGCCATATCTTCGCCAATAATTGTCTAAGGTCCGAAATTCCTTCAACATTATGAAGCCCTCTTTATATATATCAATTCTGCATCAAAATTTGAAAATCCCATTCATACAAACTTTTTCGAGGAAATGACGTTTTAAGTTTTTTTTGTGCCAATTCAAATTCAATCTGCCATATCTTCGCCAATAATTGTCTAAGGTCCGAAATTCCTTCAACATTATGAAGCCCTCTTTATATATATCAATTCTGCATCAAAAGTTGAAAATCCCATTCATACAAACTTTTTCGAGGAAATGACGTTTTAAGTTTTTTTTGTGCCAATTCAAATTCAATCTGCCATATCTTCGCCAATAATTGTCTAAGGTCCGAAATTCCTTCAACATTATGAAGCCCTCTTTATATATATCAATTCTGCATCAAAATTTGAAAATCCCATTCATACAAACTTTTTCGAGGAAATGACGTTTTAAGTTTTTTTTGTGCCAATTCAAATTCAATCTGCCATATCTTCGCCAATAATTGTCTAAGGTCCGAAATTCCTTCAACATTATGAAGCCCTCTTTATATATATCAATTCTGCATCAAAATTTGAAAATCCCATTCATACAAACTTTTTCGAGGAAATGACGTTTTAAGTTTTTTTTGTGCCAATTCAAATTCAATCTGCCATATCTTCGCCAATAATTGTCTAAGGTCCGAAATTCCTTCAACATTATGAAGCCCTCTTTATATATATCAATTCTGCATCAAAATTTGAAAATCCCATTCATACACACTTTTTCGAGGAAATGACGTTTTAAGTTTTTTTTGTGCCAATTCAAATTCAATCTGCCATATCTTCGCCAATAATTGTCTAAGGTCCGAAATTCCTTCAACATTATGAAGCCCTCTTTATATATATCAATTCTGCATCAAAATTTGAAAATCCCATTCATACACACTTTTTCGAGGAAATGACGTTTTAAGTTTTTTTTGTGCCAATTCAAATTCAATCTGCCATATCTTCGCCAATAATTGTCTAAGGTCCGAAATTCCTTCAACATTATGAAGCCCTCTTTATATATATCAATTCTGCATCAAAATTTGAAAATCCCATTCATACAAACTTTTTCGAGGAAATGACGTTTTAAGTTTTTTTTGTGCCAATTCAAATTCAATCTGCCATATCTTCGCCAATAATTGTCTAAGGTCCGAAATTCCTTCAACATTATGAAGCCCTCTTTATATATATCAATTCTGCATCAAAATTTGAAAATCCCATTCATACACACTTTTTCGAGGAAATGACGTTTTAAGTTTTTTTTGTGCCAATTCAAATTCAATCTGCCATATCTTCGCCAATAATTGTCTAAGGTCCGAAATTCCTTCAACATTATGAAGCCCTCTTTATATATATCAATTCTGCATCAAAATTTGAAAATCCCATTCATACACACTTTTTCGAGGAAATGACGTTTTAAGTTTTTTTTGTGCCAATTCAAATTCAATCTGCCATATCTTCGCCAATAATTGTCTAAGGTCCGAAATTCCTTCAACATTATGAAGCCCTCTTTATATATATCAATTCTGCATCAAAATTTGAAAATCCCATTCATACACACTTTTTCGAGGAAATGACGTTTTAAGTTTTTTTTGTGCCAATTCAAATTCAATCTGCCATATCTTCGCCAATAATTGTCTAAGGTCCGAAATTCCTTCAACATTATGAAGCCCTCTTTATATATATCAATTCTGCATCAAAATTTGAAAATCCCATTCATACACACTTTTTCGAGGAAATGACGTTTTAAGTTTTTTTTGTGCCAATTCAAATTCAATCTGCCATATCTTCGCCAATAATTGTCTAAGGTCCGAAATTCCTTCAACATTATGAAGCCCTCTTTATATATATCAATTCTGCATCAAAAGTTGAAAATCCCATTCATACACACTTTTTCGAGGAAATGACGTTTTAAGTTTTTTTTGTGCCAATTCAAATTCAATCTGCCATATCTTCGCCAATAATTGTCTAAGGTCCGAAATTCCTTCAACATTATGAAGCCCTCTTTATATATATCAATTCTGCATCAAAATTTGAAAATCCCATTCATACACACTTTTTCGAGGAAATGACGTTTTAAGTTTTTTTTGTGCCAATTCAAATTCAATCTGCCATATCTTCGCCAATAATTGTCTAAGGTCCGAAATTCCTTCAACATTATGAAGCCCTCTTTATATATATCAATTCTGCATCAAAAGTTGAAAATCCCATTCATACACACTTTTTCGAGGAAATGACGTTTTAAGTTTTTTTTGTGCCAATTCAAATTCAATCTGCCATATCTTCGCCAATAATTGTCTAAGGTCCGAAATTCCTTCAACATTATGAAGCCCTCTTTATATATATCAATTCTGCATCAAAATTTGAAAATCCCATTCATACACACTTTTTCGAGGAAATGACGTTTTAAGTTTTTTTTGTGCCAATTCAAATTCAATCTGCCATATCTTCGCCAATAATTGTCTAAGGTCCGAAATTCCTTCAACATTATGAAGCCCTCTTTATATATATCAATTCTGCATCAAAATTTGAAAATCCCATTCATACACACTTTTTCGAGGAAATGACGTTTTAAGTTTTTTTTGTGCCAATTCAAATTCAATCTGCCATATCTTCGCCAATAATTGTCTAAGGTCCGAAATTCCTTCAACATTATGAAGCCCTCTTTATATATATCAATTCTGCATCAAAATTTGAAAATCCCATTCATACACACTTTTTCGAGGAAATGACGTTTTAAGTTTTTTTTGTGCCAATTCAAATTCAATCTGCCATATCTTCGCCAATAATTGTCTAAGGTCCGAAATTCCTTCAACATTATGAAGCCCTCTTTATATATATCAATTCTGCATCAAAATTTGAAAATCCCATTCATACACACTTTTTCGAGGAAATGACGTTTTAAGTTTTTTTTGTGCCAATTCAAATTCAATCTGCCATATCTTCGCCAATAATTGTCTAAGGTCCGAAATTCCTTCAACATTATGAAGCCCTCTTTATATATATCAATTCTGCATCAAAATTTGAAAATCCCATTCATACACACTTTTTCGAGGAAATGACGTTTTAAGTTTTTTTTGTGCCAATTCAAATTCAATCTGCCATATCTTCGCCAATAATTGTCTAAGGTCCGAAATTCCTTCAACATTATGAAGCCCTCTTTATATATATCAATTCTGCATCAAAATTTGAAAATCCCATTCATACACACTTTTTCGAGGAAATGACGTTTTAAGTTTTTTTTGTGCCAATTCAAATTCAATCTGCCATATCTTCGCCAATAATTGTCTAAGGTCCGAAATTCCTTCAACATTATGAAGCCCTCTTTATATATATCAATTCTGCATCAAAAGTTGAAAATCCCATTCATACACACTTTTTCGAGGAAATGACGTTTTAAGTTTTTTTTGTGCCAATTCAAATTCAATCTGCCATATCTTCGCCAATAATTGTCTAAGGTCCGAAATTCCTTCAACATTATGAAGCCCTCTTTATATATATCAATTCTGCATCAAAATTTGAAAATCCCATTCATACACACTTTTTCGAGGAAATGACGTTTTAAGTTTTTTTTGTGCCAATTCAAATTCAATCTGCCATATCTTCGCCAATAATTGTCTAAGGTCCGAAATTCCTTCAACATTATGAAGCCCTCTTTATATATATCAATTCTGCATCAAAATTTGAAAATCCCATTCATACACACTTTTTCGAGGAAATGACGTTTTAAGTTTTTTTTGTGCCAATTCAAATTCAATCTGCCATATCTTCGCCAATAATTGTCTAAGGTCCGAAATTCCTTCAACATTATGAAGCCCTCTTTATATATATCAATTCTGCATCAAAATTTGAAAATCCCATTCATACACACTTTTTCGAGGAAATGACGTTTTAAGTTTTTTTTGTGCCAATTCAAATTCAATCTGCCATATCTTCGCCAATAATTGTCTAAGGTCCGAAATTCCTTCAACATTATGAAGCCCTCTTTATATATATCAATTCTGCATCAAAATTTGAAAATCCCATTCATACACACTTTTTCGAGGAAATGACGTTTTAAGTTTTTTTTGTGCCAATTCAAATTCAATCTGCCATATCTTCGCCAATAATTGTCTAAGGTCCGAAATTCCTTCAACATTATGAAGCCCTCTTTATATATATCAATTCTGCATCAAAATTTGAAAATCCCATTCATACACACTTTTTCGAGGAAATGACGTTTTAAGTTTTTTTTGTGCCAATTCAAATTCAATCTGCCATATCTTCGCCAATAATTGTCTAAGGTCCGAAATTCCTTCAACATTATGAAGCCCTCTTTATATATATCAATTCTGCATCAAAATTTGAAAATCCCATTCATACACACTTTTTCGAGGAAATGACGTTTTAAGTTTTTTTTGTGCCAATTCAAATTCAATCTGCCATATCTTCGCCAATAATTGTCTAAGGTCCGAAATTCCTTCAACATTATGAAGCCCTCTTTATATATATCAATTCTGCATCAAAATTTGAAAATCCCATTCATACACACTTTTTCGAGGAAATGACGTTTTAAGTTTTTTTTGTGCCAATTCAAATTCAATCTGCCATATCTTCGCCAATAATTGTCTAAGGTCCGAAATTCCTTCAACATTATGAAGCCCTCTTTATATATATCAATTCTGCATCAAAATTTGAAAATCCCATTCATACACACTTTTTCGAGGAAATGACGTTTTAAGTTTTTTTTGTGCCAATTCAAATTCAATCTGCCATATCTTCGCCAATAATTGTCTAAGGTCCGAAATTCCTTCAACATTATGAAGCCCTCTTTATATATATCAATTCTGCATCAAAATTTGAAAATCCCATTCATACACACTTTTTCGAGGAAATGACGTTTTAAGTTTTTTTTGTGCCAATTCAAATTCAATCTGCCATATCTTCGCCAATAATTGTCTAAGGTCCGAAATTCCTTCAACATTATGAAGCCCTCTTTTATATATATCAATTCTGCATCAAAATTTGAAAATCCCATTCATACACACTTTTTCGAGGAAATGACGTTTTAAGTTTTTTTTGTGCCAATTCAAATTCAATCTGCCATATCTTCGCCAATAATTGTCTAAGGTCCGAAATTCCTTCAACATTATGAAGCCCTCTTTATATATATCAATTCTGCATCAAAATTTGAAAATCCCATTCATACACACTTTTTCGAGGAAATGACGTTTTAAGTTTTTTTTGTGCCAATTCAAATTCAATCTGCCATATCTTCGCCAATAATTGTCTAAGGTCCGAAATTCCTTCAACATTATGAAGCCCTCTTTATATATATCAATTCTGCATCAAAATTTGAAAATCCCATTCATACACACTTTTTCGAGGAAATGACGTTTTAAGTTTTTTTTGTGCCAATTCAAATTCAATCTGCCATATCTTCGCCAATAATTGTCTAAGGTCCGAAATTCCTTCAACATTATGAAGCCCTCTTTATATATATCAATTCTGCATCAAAATTTGAAAATCCCATTCATACACACTTTTTCGAGGAAATGACGTTTTAAGTTTTTTTTGTGCCAATTCAAATTCAATCTGCCATATCTTCGCCAATAATTGTCTAAGGTCCGAAATTCCTTCAACATTATGAAGCCCTCTTTATATATATCAATTCTGCATCAAAAGTTGAAAATCCCATTCATACACACTTTTTCGAGGAAATGACGTTTTAAGTTTTTTTTGTGCCAATTCAAATTCAATCTGCCATATCTTCGCCAATAATTGTCTAAGGTCCGAAATTCCTTCAACATTATGAAGCCCTCTTTATATATATCAATTCTGCATCAAAAGTTGAAAATCCCATTCATACACACTTTTTCGAGGAAATGACGTTTTAAGTTTTTTTTGTGCCAATTCAAATTCAATCTGCCATATCTTCGCCAATAATTGTCTAAGGTCCGAAATTCCTTCAACATTATGAAGCCCTCTTTATATATATCAATTCTGCATCAAAATTTGAAAATCCCATTCATACACACTTTTTCGAGGAAATGACGTTTTAAGTTTTTTTTGTGCCAATTCAAATTCAATCTGCCATATCTTCGCCAATAATTGTCTAAGGTCCGAAATTCCTTCAACATTATGAAGCCCTCTTTATATATATCAATTCTGCATCAAAATTTGAAAATCCCATTCATACACACTTTTTCGAGGAAATGACGTTTTAAGTTTTTTTTGTGCCAATTCAAATTCAATCTGCCATATCTTCGCCAATAATTGTCTAAGGTCCGAAATTCCTTCAACATTATGAAGCCCTCTTTATATATAT
Source organism: Drosophila trichaetosa (assembly GCA_035043205.1). Classification (NCBI taxonomy): domain Eukaryota; kingdom Metazoa; phylum Arthropoda; class Insecta; order Diptera; family Drosophilidae; genus Drosophila; species Drosophila trichaetosa. The sequence continues at coordinate 11,551 of JAWNNE010000150.1, forward strand.
CAATTCTGCATCAAAAGTTGAAAATCCCATTCATACACACTTTTTCGAGGAAATGACGTTTTAAGTTTTTTTTGTGCCAATTCAAATTCAATCTGCCATATCTTCGCCAATAATTGTCTAAGGTCCGAAATTCCTTCAACATTATGAAGCCCTCTTTATATATATCAATTCTGCCATCAAAATTTGAAAATCCCATTCATACACACTTTTTCGAGGAAATGACGTTTTAAGTTTTTTTTGTGCCAATTCAAATTCAATCTGCCATATCTTCGCCAATAATTGTCTAAGGTCCGAAATTCCTTCAACATTATGAAGCCCTCTTTATATATATCAATTCTGCATCAAAAGTTGAAAATCCCATTCATACACACTTTTTCGAGGAAATGACGTTTTAAGTTTTTTTTGTGCCAATTCAAATTCAATCTGCCATATCTTCGCCAATAATTGTCTAAGGTCCGAAATTCCTTCAACATTATGAAGCCCTCTTTATATATATCAATTCTGCATCAAAAGTTGAAAATCCCATTCATACACACTTTTTCGAGGAAATGACGTTTTAAGTTTTTTTTGTGCCAATTCAAATTCAATCTGCCATATCTTCGCCAATAATTGTCTAAGGTCCGAAATTCCTTCAACATTATGAAGCCCTCTTTATATATATCAATTCTGCATCAAAAGTTGAAAATCCCATTCATACACACTTTTTCGAGGAAATGACGTTTTAAGTTTTTTTTGTGCCAATTCAAATTCAATCTGCCATATCTTCGCCAATAATTGTCTAAGGTCCGAAATTCCTTCAACATTATGAAGCCCTCTTTATATATATCAATTCTGCATCAAAATTTGAAAATCCCATTCATACACACTTTTTCGAGGAAATGACGTTTTAAGTTTTTTTTGTGCCAATTCAAATTCAATCTGCCATATCTTCGCCAATAATTGTCTAAGGTCCGAAATTCCTTCAACATTATGAAGCCCTCTTTATATATATCAATTCTGCATCAAAAGTTGAAAATCCCATTCATACACACTTTTTCGAGGAAATGACGTTTTAAGTTTTTTTTGTGCCAATTCAAATTCAATCTGCCATATCTTCGCCAATAATTGTCTAAGGTCCGAAATTCCTTCAACATTATGAAGCCCTCTTTATATATATCAATTCTGCATCAAAAGTTGAAAATCCCATTCATACACACTTTTTCGAGGAAATGACGTTTTAAGTTTTTTTTGTGCCAATTCAAATTCAATCTGCCATATCTTCGCCAATAATTGTCTAAGGTCCGAAATTCCTTCAACATTATGAAGCCCTCTTTATATATATCAATTCTGCATCAAAATTTGAAAATCCCATTCATACACACTTTTTCGAGGAAATGACGTTTTAAGTTTTTTTTGTGCCAATTCAAATTCAATCTGCCATATCTTCGCCAATAATTGTCTAAGGTCCGAAATTCCTTCAACATTATGAAGCCCTCTTTATATATATCAATTCTGCATCAAAAGTTGAAAATCCCATTCATACACACTTTTTCGAGGAAATGACGTTTTAAGTTTTTTTTGTGCCAATTCAAATTCAATCTGCCATATCTTCGCCAATAATTGTCTAAGGTCCGAAATTCCTTCAACATTATGAAGCCCTCTTTATATATATCAATTCTGCATCAAAATTTGAAAATCCCCATTCATACACACTTTTTCGAGGAAATGACGTTTTAAGTTTTTTTTGTGCCAATTCAAATTCAATCTGCCATATCTTCGCCAATAATTGTCTAAGGTCCGAAATTCCTTCAACATTATGAAGCCCTCTTTATATATATCAATTCTGCATCAAAATTTGAAAATCCCATTCATACACACTTTTTCGAGGAAATGACGTTTTAAGTTTTTTTTGTGCCAATTCAAATTCAATCTGCCATATCTTCGCCAATAATTGTCTAAGGTCCGAAATTCCTTCAACATTATGAAGCCCTCTTTATATATATCAATTCTGCATCAAAATTTGAAAATCCCATTCATACACACTTTTTCGAGGAAATGACGTTTTAAGTTTTTTTTGTGCCAATTCAAATTCAATCTGCCATATCTTCGCCAATAATTGTCTAAGGTCCGAAATTCCTTCAACATTATGAAGCCCTCTTTATATATATCAATTCTGCATCAAAATTTGAAAATCCCATTCATACACACTTTTTCGAGGAAATGACGTTTTAAGTTTTTTTTGTGCCAATTCAAATTCAATCTGCCATATCTTCGCCAATAATTGTCTAAGGTCCGAAATTCCTTCAACATTATGAAGCCCTCTTTATATATATCAATTCTGCATCAAAAGTTGAAAATCCCATTCATACACACTTTTTCGAGGAAATGACGTTTTAAGTTTTTTTTGTGCCAATTCAAATTCAATCTGCCATATCTTCGCCAATAATTGTCTAAGGTCCGAAATTCCTTCAACATTATGAAGCCCTCTTTATATATATCAATTCTGCATCAAAATTTGAAAATCCCATTCATACACACTTTTTCGAGGAAATGACGTTTTAAGTTTTTTTTGTGCCAATTCAAATTCAATCTGCCATATCTTCGCCAATAATTGTCTAAGGTCCGAAATTCCTTCAACATTATGAAGCCCTCTTTATATATATCAATTCTGCATCAAAATTTGAAAATCCCATTCATACACACTTTTTCGAGGAAATGACGTTTTAAGTTTTTTTTGTGCCAATTCAAATTCAATCTGCCATATCTTCGCCAATAATTGTCTAAGGTCCGAAATTCCTTCAACATTATGAAGCCCTCTTTATATATATCAATTCTGCATCAAAATTTGAAAATCCCATTCATACACACTTTTTCGAGGAAATGACGTTTTAAGTTTTTTTTGTGCCAATTCAAATTCAATCTGCCATATCTTCGCCAATAATTGTCTAAGGTCCGAAATTCCTTCAACATTATGAAGCCCTCTTTATATATATCAATTCTGCATCAAAATTTGAAAATCCCATTCATACACACTTTTTCGAGGAAATGACGTTTTAAGTTTTTTTTGTGCCAATTCAAATTCAATCTGCCATATCTTCGCCAATAATTGTCTAAGGTCCGAAATTCCTTCAACATTATGAAGCCCTCTTTATATATATCAATTCTGCATCAAAATTTGAAAATCCCATTCATACACACTTTTTCGAGGAAATGACGTTTTAAGTTTTTTTTGTGCCAATTCAAATTCAATCTGCCATATCTTCGCCAATAATTGTCTAAGGTCCGAAATTCCTTCAACATTATGAAGCCCTCTTTATATATATCAATTCTGCATCAAAATTTGAAAATCCCATTCATACACACTTTTTCGAGGAAATGACGTTTTAAGTTTTTTTTGTGCCAATTCAAATTCAATCTGCCATATCTTCGCCAATAATTGTCTAAGGTCCGAAATTCCTTCAACATTATGAAGCCCTCTTTATATATATCAATTCTGCATCAAAATTTGAAAATCCCATTCATACACACTTTTTCGAGGAAATGACGTTTTAAGTTTTTTTTGTGCCAATTCAAATTCAATCTGCCATATCTTCGCCAATAATTGTCTAAGGTCCGAAATTCCTTCAACATTATGAAGCCCTCTTTATATATATCAATTCTGCATCAAAATTTGAAAATCCCATTCATACACACTTTTTCGAGGGAAATGACGTTTTAAGTTTTTTTTGTGCCAATTCAAATTCAATCTGCCATATCTTCGCCAATAATTGTCTAAGGTCCGAAATTCCTTCAACATTATGAAGCCCTCTTTATATATATCAATTCTGCATCAAAAGTTGAAAATCCCATTCATACACACTTTTTCGAGGAAATGACGTTTTAAGTTTTTTTTGTGCCAATTCAAATTCAATCTGCCATATCTTCGCCAATAATTGTCTAAGGTCCGAAATTCCTTCAACATTATGAAGCCCTCTTTATATATATCAATTCTGCATCAAAATTTGAAAATCCCATTCATACACACTTTTTCGAGGAAATGACGTTTTAAGTTTTTTTTGTGCCAATTCAAATTCAATCTGCCATATCTTCGCCAATAATTGTCTAAGGTCCGAAATTCCTTCAACATTATGAAGCCCTCTTTATATATATCAATTCTGCATCAAAATTTGAAAATCCCATTCATACACACTTTTTCGAGGAAATGACGTTTTAAGCTTTTTTTGTGCCAATTCAAATTCAATCTGCCATATCTTCGCCAATAATTGTCTAAGGTCCGAAATTCCTTCAACATTATGAAGCCCTCTTTATATATATCAATTCTGCATCAAAATTTGAAAATCCCATTCATACACACTTTTTCGAGGAAATGACGTTTTAAGTTTTTTTTGTGCCAATTCAAATTCAATCTGCCATATCTTCGCCAATAATTGTCTAAGGTCCGAAATTCCTTCAACATTATGAAGCCCTCTTTATATATATCAATTCTGCATCAAAATTTGAAAATCCCATTCATACACACTTTTTCGAGGAAATGACGTTTTAAGTTTTTTTTGTGCCAATTCAAATTCAATCTGCCATATCTTCGCCAATAATTGTCTAAGGTCCGAAATTCCTTCAACATTATGAAGCCCTCTTTATATATATCAATTCTGCATCAAAATTTGAAAATCCCATTCATACACACTTTTTCGAGGAAATGACGTTTTTAAGTTTTTTTTGTGCCAATTCAAATTCAATCTGCCATATCTTCGCCAATAATTGTCTAAGGTCCGAAATTCCTTCAACATTATGAAGCCCTCTTTATATATATCAATTCTGCATCAAAATTTGAAAATCCCATTCATACACACTTTTTCGAGGAAATGACGTTTTAAGTTTTTTTTGTGCCAATTCAAATTCAATCTGCCATATCTTCGCCAATAATTGTCTAAGGTCCGAAATTCCTTCAACATTATGAAGCCCTCTTTATATATATCAATTCTGCATCAAAATTTGAAAATCCCATTCATACACACTTTTTCGAGGAAATGACGTTTTAAGTTTTTTTTGTGCCAATTCAAATTCAATCTGCCATATCTTCGCCAATAATTGTCTAAGGTCCGAAATTCCTTCAACATTATGAAGCCCTCTTTATATATATCAATTCTGCATCAAAATTTGAAAATCCCATTCATACACACTTTTTCGAGGAAATGACGTTTTAAGTTTTTTTTGTGCCAATTCAAATTCAATCTGCCATATCTTCGCCAATAATTGTCTAAGGTCCGAAATTCCTTCAACATTATGAAGCCCTCTTTATATATATCAATTCTGCATCAAAAGTTGAAAATCCCATTCATACACACTTTTTCGAGGAAATGACGTTTTAAGTTTTTTTTGTGCCAATTCAAATTCAATCTGCCATATCTTCGCCAATAATTGTCTAAGGTCCGAAATTCCTTCAACATTATGAAGCCCTCTTTATATATATCAATTCTGCATCAAAATTTGAAAATCCCATTCATACACACTTTTTCGAGGAAATGACGTTTTAAGTTTTTTTTGTGCCAATTCAAATTCAATCTGCCATATCTTCGCCAATAATTGTCTAAGGTCCGAAATTCCTTCAACATTATGAAGCCCTCTTTATATATATCAATTCTGCATCAAAAGTTGAAAATCCCATTCATACACACTTTTTCGAGGAAATGACGTTTTAAGTTTTTTTTGTGCCAATTCAAATTCAATCTGCCATATCTTCGCCAATAATTGTCTAAGGTCCGAAATTCCTTCAACATTATGAAGCCCTCTTTATATAATATCAATTCTGCATCAAAATTTGAAAATCCCATTCATACACACTTTTTCGAGGAAATGACGTTTTAAGTTTTTTTTGTGCCAATTCAAATTCAATCTGCCATATCTTCGCCAATAATTGTCTAAGGTCCGAAATTCCTTCAACATTATGAAGCCCTCTTTATATATATCAATTCTGCATCAAAATTTGAAAATCCCATTCATACACACTTTTTCGAGGAAATGACGTTTTAAGTTTTTTTTGTGCCAATTCAAATTCAATCTGCCATATCTTCGCCAATAATTGTCTAAGGTCCGAAATTCCTTCAACATTATGAAGCCCTCTTTATATATATCAATTCTGCATCAAAATTTGAAAATCCCATTCATACACACTTTTTCGAGGAAATGACGTTTTAAGTTTTTTTTGTGCCAATTCAAATTCAATCTGCCATATCTTCGCCAATAATTGTCTAAGGTCCGAAATTCCTTCAACATTATGAAGCCCTCTTTATATATATCAATTCTGCATCAAAATTTGAAAATCCCATTCATACACACTTTTTCGAGGAAATGACGTTTTAAGTTTTTTTTGTGCCAATTCAAATTCAATCTGCCATATCTTCGCCAATAATTGTCTAAGGTCCGAAATTCCTTCAACATTATGAAGCCCTCTTTATATATATCAATTCTGCATCAAAATTTGAAAATCCCATTCATACACACTTTTTCGAGGAAATGACGTTTTAAGTTTTTTTTGTGCCAATTCAAATTCAATCTGCCATATCTTCGCCAATAATTGTCTAAGGTCCGAAATTCCTTCAACATTATGAAGCCCTCTTTATATATATCAATTCTGCATCAAAATTTGAAAATCCCATTCATACACACTTTTTCGAGGAAATGACGTTTTAAGTTTTTTTTGTGCCAATTCAAATTCAATCTGCCATATCTTCGCCAATAATTGTCTAAGGTCCGAAATTCCTTCAACATTATGAAGCCCTCTTTATATATATCAATTCTGCATCAAAAGTTGAAAATCCCATTCATACACACTTTTTCGAGGAAATGACGTTTTAAGTTTTTTTTGTGCCAATTCAAATTCAATCTGCCATATCTTCGCCAATAATTGTCTAAGGTCCGAAATTCCTTCAACATTATGAAGCCCTCTTTATATATATCAATTCTGCATCAAAATTTGAAAATCCCATTCATACACACTTTTTCGAGGAAATGACGTTTTAAGTTTTTTTTGTGCCAATTCAAATTCAATCTGCCATATCTTCGCCAATAATTGTCTAAGGTCCGAAATTCCTTCAACATTATGAAGCCCTCTTTATATATATCAATTCTGCATCAAAATTTGAAAATCCCATTCATACACACTTTTTCGAGGAAATGACGTTTTAAGTTTTTTTTGTGCCAATTCAAATTCAATCTGCCATATCTTCGCCAATAATTGTCTAAGGTCCGAAATTCCTTCAACATTATGAAGCCCTCTTTATATATATCAATTCTGCATCAAAATTTGAAAATCCCATTCATACACACTTTTTCGAGGAAATGACGTTTTAAGTTTTTTTTGTGCCAATTCAAATTCAATCTGCCATATCTTCGCCAATAATTGTCTAAGGTCCGAAATTCCTTCAACATTATGAAGCCCTCTTTATATATATCAATTCTGCATCAAAATTTGAAAATCCCATTCATACACACTTTTTCGAGGAAATGACGTTTTAAGTTTTTTTTGTGCCAATTCAAATTCAATCTGCCATATCTTCGCCAATAATTGTCTAAGGTCCGAAATTCCTTCAACATTATGAAGCCCTCTTTATATATATCAATTCTGCATCAAAATTTGAAAATCCCATTCATACACACTTTTTCGAGGAAATGACGTTTTAAGTTTTTTTTGTGCCAATTCAAATTCAATCTGCCATATCTTCGCCAATAATTGTCTAAGGTCCGAAATTCCTTCAACATTATGAAGCCCTCTTTATATATATCAATTCTGCATCAAAATTTGAAAATCCCATTCATACACACTTTTTCGAGGAAATGACGTTTTAAGTTTTTTTTGTGCCAATTCAAATTCAATCTGCCATATCTTCGCCAATAATTGTCTAAGGTCCGAAATTCCTTCAACATTATGAAGCCCTCTTTATATATATCAATTCTGCATCAAAATTTGAAAATCCCATTCATACACACTTTTTCGAGGAAATGACGTTTTAAGTTTTTTTTGTGCCAATTCAAATTCAATCTGCCATATCTTCGCCAATAATTGTCTAAGGTCCGAAATTCCTTCAACATTATGAAGCCCTCTTTATATATATCAATTCTGCATCAAAATTTGAAAATCCCATTCATACACACTTTTTCGAGGAAATGACGTTTTAAGTTTTTTTTGTGCCAATTCAAATTCAATCTGCCATATCTTCGCCAATAATTGTCTAAGGTCCGAAATTCCTTCAACATTATGAAGCCCTCTTTATATATATCAATTCTGCATCAAAATTTGAAAATCCCATTCATACACACTTTTTCGAGGAAATGACGTTTTAAGTTTTTTTTGTGCCAATTCAAATTCAATCTGCCATATCTTCGCCAATAATTGTCTAAGGTCCGAAATTCCTTCAACATTATGAAGCCCTCTTTATATATATCAATTCTGCATCAAAATTTGAAAATCCCATTCATACACACTTTTTCGAGGAAATGACGTTTTAAGTTTTTTTTGTGCCAATTCAAATTCAATCTGCCATATCTTCGCCAATAATTGTCTAAGGTCCGAAATTCCTTCAACATTATGAAGCCCTCTTTATATATATCAATTCTGCATCAAAATTTGAAAATCCCATTCATACACACTTTTTCGAGGAAATGACGTTTTAAGTTTTTTTTGTGCCAATTCAAATTCAATCTGCCATATCTTCGCCAATAATTGTCTAAGGTCCGAAATTCCTTCAACATTATGAAGCCCTCTTTATATATATCAATTCTGCATCAAAAGTTGAAAATCCCATTCATACACACTTTTTCGAGGAAATGACGTTTTAAGTTTTTTTTGTGCCAATTCAAATTCAATCTGCCATATCTTCGCCAATAATTGTCTAAGGTCCGAAATTCCTTCAACATTATGAAGCCCTCTTTATATATATCAATTCTGCATCAAAATTTGAAAATCCCATTCATACACACTTTTTCGAGGAAATGACGTTTTAAGTTTTTTTTGTGCCAATTCAAATTCAATCTGCCATATCTTCGCCAATAATTGTCTAAGGTCCGAAATTCCTTCAACATTATGAAGCCCTCTTTATATATATCAATTCTGCATCAAAATTTGAAAATCCCATTCATACACACTTTTTCGAGGAAATGACGTTTTAAGTTTTTTTTGTGCCAATTCAAATTCAATCTGCCATATCTTCGCCAATAATTGTCTAAGGTCCGAAATTCCTTCAACATTATGAAGCCCTCTTTATATATATCAATTCTGCATCAAAATTTGAAAATCCCATTCATACACACTTTTTCGAGGAAATGACGTTTTAAGTTTTTTTTGTGCCAATTCAAATTCAATCTGCCATATCTTCGCCAATAATTGTCTAAGGTCCGAAATTCCTTCAACATTATGAAGCCCTCTTTATATATATCAATTCTGCATCAAAATTTGAAAATCCCATTCATACACACTTTTTCGAGGAAATGACGTTTTAAGTTTTTTTTGTGCCAATTCAAATTCAATCTGCCATATCTTCGCCAATAATTGTCTAAGGTCCGAAATTCCTTCAACATTATGAAGCCCTCTTTATATATATCAATTCTGCATCAAAATTTGAAAATCCCATTCATACACACTTTTTCGAGGAAATGACGTTTTAAGTTTTTTTTGTGCCAATTCAAATTCAATCTGCCATATCTTCGCCAATAATTGTCTAAGGTCCGAAATTCCTTCAACATTATGAAGCCCTCTTTATATATATCAATTCTGCATCAAAATTTGAAAATCCCATTCATACACACTTTTTCGAGGAAATGACGTTTTAAGTTTTTTTTGTGCCAATTCAAATTCAATCTGCCATATCTTCGCCAATAATTGTCTAAGGTCCGAAATTCCTTCAACATTATGAAGCCCTCTTTATATATATCAATTCTGCATCAAAATTTGAAAATCCCATTCATACACACTTTTTCGAGGAAATGACGTTTTAAGTTTTTTTTGTGCCAATTCAAATTCAATCTGCCATATCTTCGCCAATAATTGTCTAAGGTCCGAAATTCCTTCAACATTATGAAGCCCTCTTTATATATATCAATTCTGCATCAAAAGTTGAAAATCCCATTCATACACACTTTTTCGAGGAAATGACGTTTTAAGTTTTTTTTGTGCCAATTCAAATTCAATCTGCCATATCTTCGCCAATAATTGTCTAAGGTCCGAAATTCCTTCAACATTATGAAGCCCTCTTTATATATATCAATTCTGCATCAAAATTTGAAAATCCCATTCATACACACTTTTTCGAGGAAATGACGTTTTAAGTTTTTTTTGTGCCAATTCAAATTCAATCTGCCATATCTTCGCCAATAATTGTCTAAGGTCCGAAATTCCTTCAACATTATGAAGCCCTCTTTATATATATCAATTCTGCATCAAAATTTGAAAATCCCATTCATACACACTTTTTCGAGGAAATGACGTTTTAAGTTTTTTTTGTGCCAATTCAAATTCAATCTGCCATATCTTCGCCAATAATTGTCTAAGGTCCGAAATTCCTTCAACATTATGAAGCCCTCTTTATATATATCAATTCTGCATCAAAATTTGAAAATCCCATTCATACACACTTTTTCGAGGAAATGACGTTTTAAGTTTTTTTTGTGCCAATTCAAATTCAATCTGCCATATCTTCGCCAATAATTGTCTAAGGTCCGAAATTCCTTCAACATTATGAAGCCCTCTTTATATATATCAATTCTGCATCAAAAGTTGAAAATCCCATTCATACACACTTTTTCGAGGAAATGACGTTTTAAGTTTTTTTTGTGCCAATTCAAATTCAATCTGCCATATCTTCGCCAATAATTGTCTAAGGTCCGAAATTCCTTCAACATTATGAAGCCCTCTTTATATATATCAATTCTGCATCAAAATTTGAAAATCCCATTCATACACACTTTTTCGAGGAAATGACGTTTTAAGTTTTTTTTGTGCCAATTCAAATTCAATCTGCCATATCTTCGCCAATAATTGTCTAAGGTCCGAAATTCCTTCAACATTATGAAGCCCTCTTTATATATATCAATTCTGCATCAAAATTTGAAAATCCCATTCATACACACTTTTTCGAGGAAATGACGTTTTAAGTTTTTTTTGTGCCAATTCAAATTCAATCTGCCATATCTTCGCCAATAATTGTCTAAGGTCCGAAATTCCTTCAACATTATGAAGCCCTCTTTATATATATCAATTCTGCATCAAAATTTGAAAATCCCATTCATACACACTTTTTCGAGGAAATGACGTTTTAAGTTTTTTTTGTGCCAATTCAAATTCAATCTGCCATATCTTCGCCAATAATTGTCTAAGGTCCGAAATTCCTTCAACATTATGAAGCCCTCTTTATATATATCAATTCTGCATCAAAAGTTGAAAATCCCATTCATACACACTTTTTCGAGGAAATGACGTTTTAAGTTTTTTTTGTGCCAATTCAAATTCAATCTGCCATATCTTCGCCAATAATTGTCTAATGTCCGAAATTCCTTCAACATTATGAAGCCCTCTTTATATATATCAATTCTGCATCAAAATTTGAAAATCCCGTTCATACAAGGATCATGGTAGGGTGGGCATCGGCTGCGGCACTACACCAGCCCAGCGCACACGACGACAGAAAAGGAGTGTCGTCTCCATATTTAAGGTGTTAGAACGGTCCACCTCCCCCTTTCTCCCTTCCTCTCTTCCTCCCTTCCTCTCTTCCTCCCATCCTACCTGCCTCCTTCCCGGAAATGGGTCGAATTTATCCCGCACGCGATTTTTTTTTAATTATTATTGGGTAGCACAGCGAGCGAGTGGCGCCAGGGAATTTCAATGGAACCCCGACCACCTACCAACCATACAGCCGGAGCCAGCGCGTGCACCCCTCTGGAACGCTACACCCACACCTGCTCGCAGATTACAAGTTAAATTCTACAAGTCGGACTAAACTGACTGTGTCAACTTTTGACAAATACAGCATAGAGCTCGGTCGGTTTTTCAAAATAACCGTTCTTTCTTCTTGTTCAAGTATGAACATGAGAGATGCTGATAGCTGACCCATGCAAGCCAGCATTGTTTAAATATAAACATGAGATATGCTGATAGCTAGCTCATGCAGCGCCCGCAAGATTAGGCACTTGAGGCTGGCTTGCATGGGATTAAGTTATTTTTAGAGAGGTCGATGGAGTGAGACGCCTTACAAGCGGCTGCACTCGATAGAGTGAGATAGCGGTCGCCTTACAAACGGCCGCACTCGATAAGGGACCAATGCAGTTGCCTTAAGCGGCTGCATAGTGTATTTTAATGTATTTCTATGTATTTTAGGTTTAAGAGTTTTATATAAATAAAGGGCCGTCTGAATTTACAACTCAACTCGCAAGTGTATAATATTTATACATTTTGGTCCTTCGAGCCGGATACAGTTTTACACTATACGTAATCTGTATAAGTTGATCAAAATGTATAATATTTATACACGAGTCGAACCACGTAGGTTTGACATATCTATTTTTGGCGGCAGCCTCCTCGATCACTTGGCGTTTGCGCTCCTGCAGTCCGAGCATCTTGGACTCAAGCGTTTTCAGCTCGGCTTTGCTTTCATCGTCCGAACTGGATTCATTTTCCGGTTTGCTCGACTCACTGGATAAATTAAGATAATGACGGGTAGAGTACGAGTCACTAGAATATCCAGATTTGACAATAGAAGGTTCAGTTTTGACAATAGAAGATTCAGATTTGACCATAGAAGATTTAGATTTGACAATAGAAGATTCAGGCTTCGAGAAAGGCCAGGCGGACTCCGACTGCTTCTTAGAGATGATCCCTCCGAGTGTCTTGTTCCATGGATCGAGTGAATCCGATAGTTTCTTCTTGGATTGCGTTCTGGACCTGCCCACACTGATGCCGCCGACGGGACCAGGCATACCGGCGCCACTCAATGCTGCTATCGGATACCCTTCTGAGGCCTGCAATTTAAGATCCTATGTTCGTTTTCATTGAATTCATCGATGTATTGGATATCGGCTATCGATAACGATTCGCTTAGCAATAATGATAAGGGTTAATAATAATATGATTAAAAAATCATCTATGTAATGTGGAATACACCTGATATCAGAAAACATTGGATTATTAAGTTAGGCAACAGACCGATAGCTGTGGTAGTTACATAAATGATGTAATAGTCAGATGTGGCCGAATACATGGCTAATGGATGTCTTAATAGGGAACAATAAATACGGATATTTAAAGGACATAATTAACATTTCTTATAAACAGAGAGGCGGACATGGTAAGCAATGAAGGAGAAACTTTTGCATCAGATTTTCCACTTACCTTCCTGGCAATTACCTGACGATTCGATTCCTACCTCGTCTCTATTTTGGCCTCCTTGGCTGGTCTCGTTGCTGTACTCACTGCCTTCTTCGCCGCCGCAGTTGCTTTTCTTTTAGGGGCGGCCCGTTGGCATGGATTTCTTTTGTTCTCCTTGCCCTCGAGGGGTGCCAGTTGGATCTCCACCTCTGGCATACCCTTCATTTCCTGCCGGAAGACCTCCTTCAGCGTTATGGCCACATTGGTAATATAGTG
>JAWNNE010000151.1:0-35360 GCA_035043205.1 Drosophila trichaetosa
ACTATCCTTTCAGAATTTATAACGTCACCCTCATTAGTCGGTCCCTTCAACCGCACATTAGGGACTGGCATGAATCTCAGGATGAATCTATACATACCACTGCAGGAAAGTGTTATCGAAATGACAGGTAACAGAGGCAGACCATCTGCCAACGAATGGGCATTTGCCAAGGCAACGATCACTCCGGAGAGACTCGAATGAGCAATTGGAACTTTCCAGCCCTTCAAATCTCCTGGACTGGACGGAATATCGCCAGCTTTCCTCAAGCAGGAACGAGAAATACTATTCTCCCCTGTTAAGAAAGCACTTATTAGTAGCCTAGCCCTCGGATATATACCGAGAGCATGGCGTAGAGCTAGGGTGGTCTTCATCCCCAAGGCAGGGAAGAAAGACATCACCAACCCAAAGTCCTTCAGACCCATCAGCTTTACATCGTTTTTACTGAAAACGCTGGAAAAGCTAGTGGACTACAAAAGTAGAAGCACTCTGCTAAGGCAAAGTCCGCTGCATCCAACGCAGCATGCATACGGAGCAGGCAGGTCCACGGATACTGCGCTCTACCAATTGCGACGCACACTAAATGCGGCAATGACCAATAGGGAAGTAGCATTGTGCGCCTTTCTAGACATAGAAGGCGCCTTTGACAACACATCTCATGAGGCGATTGGGGCTGCCCTCTACGGGAGGGGCCTGGACTCCATCACCGGCAGATGGATACTTTCCCCGCTAGGGTCCAGACAAGCCACGACATCAACGCATGATGCGACTGTAACAGTCTTAACAACCAAAGGTTGCCCCCAAGGAGGAGTACTGTCTCCGCTGCTCTGGAGTCTGTTGGTGGATGAACTACTCAACAGACTCACCACCAGAGGCATCCAATGTCAAGGATATTCTGATGACATTGTCATCATGGCGCGAGGAAGATTTGAAGAAACACTATGTGACATAGTTCAGTTAGTGTTACAAATAACGAGCGATTGGTGTGTGGAGGCTGGACTCAGCCTGACTCAGCCTCGGGTATCATACCATGAGTCCCTTGGAAAGCACACCAGCATATTTCAAGCAGAGGTGTGTGCGATAGGGAGATGTGCGGAGTTTAACCTAAAACGACACTATCGGAATGCGGATATATCCATCCTCTCCGATAGTCAAGCAGCAATAAATGCTCTAAATGGGACGAAAATAACATCCAAAGTAGTCCACGAAGTAAGATCCAAGATTGACCAACTCGGGAAACATAATAGGCTCACCCTAAGATGGGTTCCGGGTCACAGGGACATAGCGGGGAACGAAGAAGCTGACAAGCAAGCAAAAATGGGGGCAGAGAGACCCATGATAGGCGTATTGTGGCGTAGGAAAACACACAATACGGCTATATATCAGGGATGAAGAAAGACTGATGCGAGAACGGAGCTGGGTTGAAACACCAGGACTCCGACAAGCCAGAAGTCTCCTAGGTGGCTATAATCAAAAGCGATTTAAGCAAATGATATCCATGGGGACGAATAGACTCAGAATACTCACAGGTCTACTGACAGGACACTGTAGACTGAGAAGTCACCTAACCAAATTAGGTATTTATAGCAGCAACATATGCAGGTTCTGCGGACGCGAGGAGGAATCCTCGACGCACATCCTAACAGAATGCGTCGCCTTAACCAGGAAAAGATGCAACATCCTAGGGCAGCATATCATGAGGCCCAAGGACATAGAAACCCTCAACCCAACAGAGATTCTAGCATTCGTGCAGGAGTTGGGATTGATGGAAGAGCTGTAGGCTCAGTAAGGGGGCACAATAGACCTTATAGGTCGCAGTGCTAACTATCCCCAATTATAATAATAATAATAATCAAACAAATTTTTGCAGTGAATTATATTTTTTTGTTATAATTAATTAAGAAAAAAATACTCCTCCGGCTTATATTAATATAATACATCATGTAAATAATCGAAAGTAGTCAAAGCAAACAACATTAAGTGAACAATGAACCAAAACCAAAAAAAGAGCATTCACACAAAAAAAAATTTATAGCCGGCATTAAAACTTTTGATATTAAATTACACTTCCCAAGAGTCCAGAGCCGCCACCAACAAAAGATCTTTTGGATGTGGATATAAGCCAAGTAAGTGTATCTGCTCCTTAATTCTGTAATTTATTAAGATTTTTATAGTCGGTGGATTTTAAAGAGTGTTAAAATGTAAAGTAATTTGCCCATGCAAAAACTCTCTTAAAATAGAAAAAAATAAAATGTCAAAAGTAAAAAAAAAAGACATAAGAGAACTCACTCAGCTTTAGCCAAGCAGGGAGAGAGAGAGCTTATGATTCCCTGTTAAGATCATTGAGCGGAACCTGAGCGGGCTTTTGAAAAGTTGAGTGAATATACTAAAGACAGCATAAAAGTATGCCGCACGTTAAAGTCGAAGAATCCATAAAAGCCTACTGAAATGAATTAAATGCATAACCCTGACCAATGAAATGAAGTTTAATTTGAATATATAAATAAATAAATAAATTAATATATATTAATTTTAATATTATAAAAGAGCTAAATATAAAATTTAAAAAAACATTAACAATAATAGTAATATTAAAATTATATATATAAATAGACAATGAATACCATTTTTTTTTTTGTTATATAATTAAATAATTGAATAATGTTGTTTGCGCGAGTACACATTTTTTTGATATGGTGTTTTCTCGATTTAAGGAACCATTGTAAATACACATAAATATATATAAATAAATGAAGTACCCAACTTAAGAATAAAAAGAAAAGAAATTATTGTCAGATATATATTAGATAAATAATAAAAATTGGATTTTACATTAAATTTTTTTTATTATATTTGCTATAATTTTTTTTATTATTTGTGTTATTATTTGTCTTTAAACAAATCTGATAACTTAAAGTAGAATTTAAAGAACTGAATTTTTTATTTTCCATTAAATCAATTTGTTTTTCTTTCATTCAATTATCGTTATAATTTAGTTTAAAATTTTTTTTTTGTTGCTTTAATTTTTTTTATTGAATGAATTGAATATGAATATGAATTCTCAGAAAATATATATGAAGTTTGCTAAAATAAAAAAAATGAATCAGTAAACGTTTGTGTGTCCTACTGGCCGGGATATGAGTTGAGTGGACCCTATAGATTTGCTTTTGGGGACTTTCCAGAAAACATGGCCGCGCAGGAAGTCCACTTGGTTGGGAGGGTACAGAGCGCGTTAGCGGGGTGCACAACAACTCGCACCCCGAAACCAACAGCCGAAGCCAACGGAACCGCAGCGCTTCCCGCCTAGTTTGGACCACCATGCTAAACTCCACCGTTAGAGATGCGGAGTTTAGTCATGTTCGCAGGTGTTAAGGTAGGAGATGATACTCCAAAGAAAAGTTAAAATAACAGGACTCTAAAAATTAAAGTTATGTCTTCAAAGGAGTTCCCGGATGTAGCAAGAACCCCCCCCACCTCCCGGCACGAGCTACCACCAGTAGAGTCCCCCTCCGCTACCCATCCCGGACTCCGCTCGCCCCACTCTTACCCCCCAAGTCGGGTGTGGCGAGTCCACCATAGTTTGGTTATCCTTCCAAACGTTGGCGGTTACATAATTTTTGGCGCCCAACGTGGGGCCCACTATCTGAAGAGCGTACAGAAGAAATGGACCACAATAAGTGGGCTCACTCATGTCATCAAATAATTCGGAGTAAGGCTCAAAGTTAGTGGTCTCACATATCAGTTGTTTTGAGTATGGGTATAGTATGCTAAAGTGTCTTACTATACTACGTCCTTAGAGTTTCAGTGCAATTTGACAATATTGCGGATTCACTGAGTGGATCATTATCTATTCTATACGAACTCATACTTTCGTGATTCTTGCAGTATTCGGTGCTAATTGGATACCTTGCCGAAAGTCACTGAGGTTGCCTTGGTAGAAGTGATTCTTGACGGAGGATCGCTCATGAACATTTTGCTCATTTTTGCTTCGTGTCGCAAGTCTTGTATTTTGTATTTTGCTTTATAGACATCTGAAATAATGTTGTATACTTCCGTGAATCTTGCGCATTCGGCTCAGCAGAATGTCCTGCCGGAAGTCCCTATAACATCCTTTTTGGATTCTATTATCGAAGTTCAAATGGAATATTTGCCATGCCAGTGAAATAGGTGGGCTGCAGAAATTAACTCTGCGCTGAGTTCTTTTAGCTTCTCGAATGTAAAGGACGCTGCGAGCGAGTATTTATACACAAGTTATTAACCTCTCGTAGGCCGTCTGTCCACTATTTTAGTTGCAATAGCCCAAAAATAAATGTCTTTTTTTTCGTTGGCTGAAAGTTGTTGGTTTTACCAGTGGTTCACTCAAGTTAGTTATTTGGCTAAGGCCAACCTATAGAGCCTGACAGTTTTTTTAAATAATGATGCCTGTAGAATCGTAGCCCTATCAGTCAGTCACAGACTGCACCAAGGATTGACACATGTGTAGTATGCACATTGAAATAACTAATACACAACCATGTCTGCAGTTGACCAGTTTTCACCAGGTGTTTGGAAACGGTAGAAGCGAACGCTCTGCCCGTTGCAATAACGCCAACTGGCACATGCAAATTGGTAGTTGGAAACTGTTCACCTTCGTTGGATCGTACAGTCAGTAGAGCCCGGCCAGCTGTTGTTGCTCATCGTCCTGTGACTAGGAAGTTGGCAAGATCCATGGAGCCTGCCGTTGATCTGCAGACTGGGGCCCAACATACGACGGAGTTGGATCTTAGTAATACGTCGAATCCCATAAATACAGCTGCTGCGCAGACCGGAACCCGCCCGAAGCGAGGTCGACCAAACCGCGGTGTTAAAAATCAACCAATCCCACACCTGATTAGCGGTTCATCCATGATTGAACAAACGGTGACAAGAATTTTATCATCGTTACACCTTAGAACGCGTCTAGCGCGGTCCTACGCGGTGAAGTTCCTCGAGCGATCTCCCCCCCCCCCCACCCATGCAGAAATGGAATTTAAATTTTAATGGATCTGGAGGATAGCTTGAGTGTGGAAGAATTTATCTATCGAGTCAAAACATTGACGGACGAAACTTTAGATAGCGACTTTCGTGGTCTATGCGAAGCATATGCACGTTTTATTTGTCGGTAAAGCGCGAGACATGGTACTGCATCACAGGAGTGTGCGTTCCACAGAGGACAGCTGACGCTCTTCCACAGATTAAACAGTATCGGTCCGATTTTATGATCAAAGAACGTGTGCGTTCCCGAAGCAAAAGCCTGGAGAATTATTTACAACATTTTATGATGCGATTTTGTCCTTGATGGACCGGGCCACCGTAAAGATTGATGAGGAGGAACTGTTGGAGATTCTGAAGAAGAACCTTCTTCCGGTTCATCGTCACAAATTGTTGTTCGAAGTCGTAGAATCTGTAGGTCATCTGCGAAGATTGGTGCAGATGAACAAACATTTGATGAATGAGTTGCGTTCCACGCACACAGAACTACCCAGACCCAAGTCGTCGGGTAGTCGACAGCAAGTATACGCGATGGAGGAACTAGTGTCGGAAGGCGAATCCAGTTCGGAACTTGACCCTGTGGTCGAAGTAGCTGCGTTACGTCAAGCATGGCCAAAGGTCAAGTGTTGGAATTGCGAAGAGTTAGGACATTTCTGGGAAGACTGTTTGGCTGATCGTAGAGTATTCTGCTATGGATGCGGAGCTCCCAATGTGTATAAGCCTCAGTGCCAAACGTGTATACGACGCGCTTCGGAAAACCGCCAAAAGGGGGCAACCAAACACAGTCGGTTGTCCCTGTCATAAAAACCCATCCCATCGGGCGCACCCTTGGTTCAAGCAGAGCAAAGGAAGAAGCTTTGCTTGGTACAAGTTGTAGTAATTTAGAGGATAGATATAAGATAAAGTTAGATAACTATTTAGACATTAGAGACGTATTTTTAGGGATGTCCCGTCGAAGCCTAAACCGAGTTCTGAACGGATACGGAAATTCTACGGGAATGTTAGAAAAACTCGTAAGCTATTAGTAGCTACGATTTTCAGTAGTGCAAAAGATATGCGTAGCTATGCAACAGTGTCGTTCTTAAATCGAATGGAACGTGGGTTATTAGACACTGGTGCAAATATCTCATGTGTCTAGATCTGATGACACTACCAGAATTTAAGCCAGTAAAGTCACAGGTACAGACAGTGGACGGCAAAGGTCATGACGTAGTTGGTGTTCTTAATGTTTTCATGACTTATAAGGACCAACAACGGCCTATGAAGCTGTTTGTCATCCCATCTATTAAACAGAAACTGATCCTTGGCATAGATTTTTGGAAGACCTTCGCACTCGCACCAAATATAATCTCTGCTATGGAAATAGAGCCAGCTTGCGGTGCAAGTGACTCTCATTTGTTTCCCTTGACGATGGTGAGGATGGTTTTGGTCGAACAAAACTAATACAACATAGTATTGAAATCGCGGACGCCCGACCTGTGAAACAAAGATTCTACCCGGTCAGTCCTGCAGTGGAGAAACTTGTCTTCGCTGAAATAGATCGTATGTTGGAATTAGGAGTCATCGAACCCTCAACGAGCGCTTGGAGTTCGCCGATGAGGATGGTCGTTAAGCCGAATAAAATTCGTCTCTGCTTAGATGCAAGAAAGCTTAATGACGTTACCAAGAAGGATGCTTATCCCTCACCCAGCATAGATGGAATCTTTTCGAGACTGCCAAGTGCTAATTTGATAACCAAGCTTGATCTAAAAGACGCGTATTGGCAGATTGAGTTGAGCGAGGAATCCAAGCCCCTTACCGCGTTCACTGTCCCTGGTAGACCCTTGTACCAATTTAAGGTTATGCCGTTCGGACTGTGTAATGCCCCTTCCACCATGTGTAGACTCATGGACAGTTTGATTCCGCCCGATCTTCGCCACTGTGTTTTTGGTTATTTGGATGATCTGTGTGTAGTGTCGGAGGACTTTTCATCTCATCTAGCAGTCCTTATTCGACTCGCCGAGCAATTCAAACGAGCAAACTTAGCGTTAAACGTAGAGAAAAGTCACTTTTGTGTAACCAGTATTAATTACTTAGGTTATATAATTGGAAATCAAGGCATCTGTACGGACCCCGATAAGATCGCATGTATTCGAAATTGGCCTCCGCCTAGAAATTTGAAACAAGTGCGAGGGTTTTTAGGTGTTTGTGGCTGGTACCGGCGATTCATTCAAAATTTTTCTGACCTTACGTGCCCCATCACCGAAACGTTATCAACAAAGAAAAAGTTCGTATGGACGGCGCCTGCTCAAGAAGCCATGGAAAAACTCAAAGTGCTCTTGACGTCAGCACCAGTTTTACAAAACCCTGATTTTGAAAAGAAATTCTTCTTGCATTGTGACGCTAGTAGCTTTGGTATCGGAGCTGTGCTGGTGCAACTTTCATAGGACGCGGATGAAAAGCCAATTGCTTAAATGTCTAGGAAGTTATCCCGATCTCAACGCAACTACAGTGTCACCGAAAGAGAATGTTTAGCCGTCATTCTAGCCATCGAGAAGTTTCGTTGTTACCTCGAAATGCAAGAGTTTGAAGTGGTTACAGACCACTCGAGCCTTTTATGGCTCATACGGCAACAAAATGTATCTGGCCGATTAGCTAGATGGATTTTCCGCTTACAGCAATATAAGTTTTCGTTTTCACACCGAAAAGGCAAAGACCATTGTGTCCCCGATGCTTTGTCTCGGCTCTTAGAAGAGGAAATTGCAGGGATAGAGATAGGACCTATTATCGACTTGAATGATGATTCGTTCAATGATTCAGCTTATGTACGACTTATTAAGGATTTTGAGCAAAATCAATCTTCGTATCCAGCCATAATCATTGTCGATAAGCGTTTATATAAAAGCGTCGAACACGCCTTGGGTGATCCCGAACAGGAAAAACGGTCATGGAGATTATGGGTGCCTGTGCAATTGCGCCCTTGTGTCCTTCAGCAAGCACATGACAGGTTAATGTCCTCGCATGGAGGCATGCAGAAAACCTTGGAGAGGGTACGCCGAAATTTGTTTTGGACTGGTCTCGCAGCGGACGTACGCGATTATGTTCGGAAGTGCGACGTCTGTAAGTCTGCGAAGGCCCCAAATTACAGTCTTCGTCCCTCCATGGGAGAGCATTGTCCCACAGTTCGACCCTTCCAACGTCTATTTATTGATTGAGCAGGGACACATTGGCGTGTTGATTGTTCTTGATCACTTTAGCAAATTTTATTGGGTGTACCCGCTCAACAAATTCACATCGGGAAAAATACAGGAATTTCTTGTGGACCAGATCTTCCATTGTTATGGGGTCCCCGAAACCATTATCAGTGATAATGGTTCGCAATTCAAGGCAAGCTCCTTTAATGCTGTGTTAACGAAACTAGGCATAAAACATGTCTATACCGCTCTGTATTCACCGCAGAGTAATGCAGCCGAGCGGGTGAATCGTTCCTTGCTAGCTGCAGTGCGATCGTATCTTAGCCATGACCAACGAGAATGGGATATGCATTTGTCTGGCATTTCCTGGCATTGAGATCGGGACTTCACCAATCATTAGGTTGTTCACCCTATAAGGGACCATTTGGCTTAGATATGATAACCCATGGTAAAGACTACGATCTGTTGGAGAAATTGGACATGCTCGAAGAACCTATGACTGCTGGAGATCGATTGGGTTTGCCAGGGTCCACCGTCTTGGACTTAAAATTTTTTTGTGTTTCTTTACTCACCTTGTGGAGGTTATGAAAAAAAAGTACACGTGACTGTTGAAAATCGGGTATAACCCAAGATTTTTTTTTAAATGAATAAAGGAAGAGATTGATTACTCCCGGTGAAAAAAAAATAATATGTAATTTTTTTTGAGAAAAAAAGATATAATTTTTTTGGTGAATAACAATATCACAGCGGCAAAATCTTGGGTTAACCACATTCAAGTTCTGCAGAACAAGGTCCTAAGAGACATCTCTGGTGCTCCACCCTATGTGAGCAATATGATGCTGCACAACGATGTCTGTGTACCGACAGTCATTAGTCAAATAAACCGCCATACAAGTCGTTACAATGACCGGGTACATAACCATTTTAACCATTAACCCATTGGCTTGCTCACTAGGGTCGAATTCAACCCGTAGACGCTTAAAGCGCCTTCACACCAGCGACCTCTGGACAGTTGGGCGTTAATAGTATCGTTAATGTGCAACAAATGTTATATTTAATGTTAAATTGATGTTACGTAATATTGATGTATGTTAAAACCAATTATTTGTCAATGTTATTTGAAAATGTGGGGGGGGCGTCTTTTTCCGTATCTTCTATATCTTCCTTCAAAGAAAGGCAGCGGGGTGTTTTTATCACTATGGTTTTTATTTTCACTTCGTATGAAGGCACAACTTTGTGCGTGGCTTGAGTTTTATTACAACGATGTATATACGATTACAAGGTTTTTACGACTGCTAGAGCTAACATATTAGCATCTATGTTAAAGATAACAGCGCTGAGTGCGCTGTGTGGAGGCTGCTAACAGCGAGGAGTGCGCTGAGAGCAGGTTGCATTCCAAAGAGAGAGGATGTGGATCGTAGGTTATGTTAAGCCAGCTGATAATGCCCGGCCTAACATATCTCACATAAACATTATTAATTTAAGTTCCCTATTATTATGCATACAATCTTCCAAACAATATTTTATAACCTTTCAATAGGTTGATTAATATTGTTGCATTCGTCGTGGAGTATCGATAGCGCCAATCGAATACCGCCACAATTTTTATTTTTTTTTTGATTAAACGGCTTTGTTGAAGTTAGGAGAGACTGAATTTTCGCACGACATGAGGAAACCAAAAAAATGGCGGCAGGTCGCGGACGGAGAATTCACTGGGTGATGGCGAGGAGATAAAAGAATAAGCGACAAACCTCCCATTATATTTTTGTGTTGCCTACTTAAGGGCATTTGCTTTGATGTAAATTTATCTTATGATTCTCAAACGGTTTAAGCACGAATCTATTGGCATGCTAGATACAGCAAACGCGCGATGCCGGAAAAAAGACCACGGAATTGCACTTTCATTCCACTTACATGGTGGTTAAATTTAAAGTTGAGCTACATGTTATTGCGATTAATTTTTTTTTTTTTTTTTAGAGCTAAGTGATAGATATGAAATTAATAATAAATGTAAATAAAATATAGTAAAAATATGAAACGTGAGTAGATTCGTCTGGAGGGCAGAATCGCCGGGAGTATGGAGTAGATTAATTGCCAATTCCCATATGAGGGCGATGGACCTACCAAAACCCCATAGGTATGTTGCAGGAAGGGCGTGTACGTCGTGGCCATGTACACCGGGCCTGCCAACTGTTCCGTTTATTTTGTGTGTACATGTAAGTTAATATGTAGTGTTGTGAAGGTCGAGTTTGTTTCGGATTTGTAACGTCTATGGGCAGGATTGGAGTTACCCCACCCTGAGAAATCTGAGCTAGCCGAGGTTGCCCACTGCAAAACAATAGACGTGTTACAAGAATGGCAAAATTTGAATGGCTTTTTGGAATCATCAGGATCGCGAGAACGGTGCTAGGCAAAAAGGTTCGAACGATCAGTAAGCGAGATGATTTCAAAAGCAAAAAAAAAATTAAATAAACTGAAACGGCGAATCCTCGCAGTACGGATGGCTACTCCTTGTGCCGTATGAAACCGCAACTTACAATTGAGATAGTGCTCACAGTGTAATTGCGCGGCGGAGACGACACTAGGAATACCCTGAAGTGTTTTATTTAGTAGCGCAGGGATTTGATTAAAAAATTATAGGGCGGTGGTGGCTTGTCCGTTACATAATGAGCAGGACAATTGCACCACGCACAGGTTGAGGGAGCCGTGTCTATGTCGGTATGTCACTCACGCTTTGATCAAGGCAGTGAAGTTTGCTACCGGTCATGAGACGGCGCTAAAGTTTTTTTTATGGAGAGTAGGATGCACGTACTGTTAGTGGGTTGTTAATATTTTCGTTATGTGTGTTTGCGTGTCGACAGCGGGTTCTGTTTGGACAGGGTGACCCATGGTACGACAATTACGTAGCCATGCGCTGCATCCTGCCAATAGATCCCGGGTTGACAGGCAAATTAGACCGGAAACGTACCAAGCAAGAATGATTCAACTGGGGACCGTCAGCATAGCTGACGATCGAACCAGTTAATATCATTCAAGTAAATTATGTAAAATTTTTGTTAGTTTGAATGTGAACAGTTTGGCTAACGACGTAGGTTGGAATGGCGATTGATACCGGCCACCGGTGATTCCCCCTTACAAGTTCAAGTTTGTTTGTGAGAGTATTTGTATCTGTTTATATAGCGGCAGCTGTGTGTATTGCATTGTTTTGTTATTTATTACTAGTAGTTCGGTCGATATTGATATAAAATTTAGCCATGACGGGAAGAGAGAAGAAGGAGACGGATGAGTATGGCATCTCGTTTGGAAACTCCGCTTCCAGAGCCGAGACTCATTAAGTTGATTAAAATAGGCCTGAGAGAGGCGATAGGACGTTACATCTATGCCATGGATGTATACTCTGTCGACCACCTCCGGGAAGAATGTAACGAGATAGAGTCGAGCTTGGGGCAGCGTAGTTCTCCATATAGCAGGCAGACGAAGTATTCGGGTCCAAATAAGAACGTAAGTGCCATGCGCGACGATCCCGGTGATGAAGTCGAGGTCTAACCGGAGGTCGAGGTCGAACCGTAAAAATCGAGAACACTCCATTAGATAGTACTATTAGGATAAATTGCATGGCGAATAGAAACATAAGGCACCTACCCTATGAAGAAAGGATAAGGGCATATATGATAGCTAGGAATAAGATTTTTGAGAAACGGATGCTTGAAGGCATGCGTCTCGTAACTCGCAGATTGAAGATAATGCGCGAACGATTCTCGAAGCGGCGCTTGGTAAGAAAACAAGTGGCGGAGCCGGTAAAAAGAGGCGAGTGTCGAGATTCGAGGGTGTTTGCCGAAATCAGCATTGAAGGGAAAACAATTGCTGGACTTTTGGATACCGGTGCTTCCGTGAGCATTTTAGGGCGTGGCTCTCGTGAGTTTTTGGATGGGATCAAAGTTCCATTGGAACGCTATGAGTCCAGTGTAAGGACAGCTTCGGGTGAAGATCGATCCATTATAGGCCGAGTACGCACTAAAGTCATGTACGGGGAAAAGGAGGAAAACATGATTTTCTACATCTGTCTGTACCTCGAGCAGCAGGCATATCTCGGTATCGATTAGATTAGCTCCTGATGTATTAGGATCAGTAGAAGCGCACTCCTCGATTGAATCGATGAGTAAGAAGCCCGAAATAGTTGGGGAAATCAAGCACTATGTAGAAGAGAGATCACAAGAATTAGAGGTAGATGCTTGGAAATTGAATACAGAACAGCAGAACCAATTAGAAACGATAAAAGCGGAGTTCTTGGCTTTTGAAAATGCCGGGTTGTGGAAGACGACAATTCTAACCCACAAGATAGAACTGGTTGAAGGCGCTATACCGGTGAAAGACCGACATTATCCGTTGTCTCTGGCGATGGAGGAAGTTGTTTGGAGTGAGGTGGACAAGATGTTGGCCTTGGGAGTTATCGAAGAAAGTGATAGCCCGTGGAGTAACCGCACTACAATTGTGCGAAGGTCGGACAAAAACCGATTTTGCTTGGATGCTCGCAAGCACAAACACTGTCACCGTAAAGGACGCTTATCCACTTCCATCTATCAAGGGGATTCTATCGCGTATCGACCAGACATACTATATTTCCAGCGTAGATCTTAAATTCACATTCTGGCAAATAGAGTTGGATGAAGGCAGCAAAGCATACACGGTTTTACTGTTCCTGGTCGTCCGCTCTACCAGTTTGTAGTAATGCCCTTTGGATTGTGCAATGCCGCTCAAAGACTTTGCCGTCTTATGGACAAAGTTATACCGTCGCAGCTCAGGTCCAACGTATTTGTGTACTTGGACGATCTATTGATTATAGCTCCGGACTTTGAGACGCATATGAGGTATTTGAAAATCGTGGCACAAAAACTAAAAGAGGCAAATTTAACGATAGGACTAAAAAAAGTTCTGTTTTAAGAGCCTGAAATATCTTGGATTTATAGTAGGGGAAGGAATTTTGCGGACCGATCCAGGACGCGTTTCCGCTATTCAAAGAATTCGAAATCCCAAATCCGCAAAGGAAGTGCGCAGTTTTTTAGGGACAGCCTTTTTAGGGACAGCTTTGGCAACTTTGCAGAAATGGCAACTCCGTTGACCGATGCCTTGAAAGGGAGCAAAAAGGGGAAGTTTAAGTTGAGCGACGAGGCGGCCTTCGTACCGCGGCTGAAAGAGGCGCTTACATCTGCACCCGTACTAGTACATGCGGACATTTCGCGTAGGTTCTATGTCCAGTGCGATGCTTCGGATTATGGTGTTGGGGCTGTGCTGTTCCAAGTTGATTCCGAGGATAATGAAAGACCGATGGCGTTCTTTTCCGCCAAGATGGATAAACACCAAAAAAAATTATTCTGTAACGGAGAAAGAATGCCTCGCAGTGGTTTTAGCTGTCGAACGGTTCAGGCCTTACATCGAGATGATGCCATTCACGGTGATAACAGACCACGCGAGTCTCACATGGCTTATGTCCTTACGAGACTTGAATGGACGTTTAGCGAGGTGGTCGTTACGTCTGCAGCATTTCGATTTTCAAATTGAGCATCGTAAAGGGCAAGACAACGTTGTCGCTGACACATTATCTCGATGCGTAGCAGACCTATCGCTTGACTTGAGCCAGTTGCTAGGTATACAAACGGTGGAATTTGAGTCGGCACAATACAAGGAGTTAGTGGCAGAAGTTGTAAAGAATCAAGACCAACTAGCGGATTTGCGCGTCGAGGACGGGCTATTGTACAAACGAACCGGGTTTGATAGAATGGAAGATGAAGTCGAAGGCACTCTGTGGAAGTTGTGGGTGCCGGAATCTCTGGCGTCCACCCTCATAGAACAGGCTCACGTGGACGCGAAGGCTTCTCACGGAGGCGTAGCGAAAACGCTGCACTTGTTGCGGAGACAGTTTTACTGTCCTAACATGGCGATTCAAGTGAGAGATTACGTGAGGGAATGTGTGGTGTGCAAAGAAACGAAGGCCCCGAACCACAGGATGCAAGTGTCCATAGGACAGGAGGTAAAGACGGAAAGGTCTGTTCAAAAATTATATATTGACTTTTTGGGAAAGTACCCGCGATCAAAGAGAGGTCACGCATGGGTCTTCGTAGTCGTCGATCACTTTTCGAAATTTACCTTTCTGAAGGCCATGAAGAACGAAGTTTTCTTCAAATTTGGCGTACCCGAAACCATCCATTCGGACAATGGTCGACAATTCGTTTCCAGAAATTTCGAAAATATGGTTGAAGCTTTCGGAATCACCCACATGAGAACGCAAAGCAATGCAGTCGAGCGGGTGAATCGAACGGTGCTTGCAGCAATCACTTTTTGCCCGAAATTGAGGTGGCGATACGTAATGCTGTCCATTCGGCAACCGGGGTGACACCATTTTTTGCGGTGTTTGGACAGCACATGTTCTTGAATGGGACCTGTTATAAGCTCGCACAGAAGCTGCGATCTATGAGCGAGCACGCAATCTCCGATTTAGATACGCAGGACAAGATCCGGGTCGTTCAAGAACAGGTAAGGCTGCATCTGCACAAGGCGTTTGAACGCAGCCGACAGCAGTACAACAAGCGGGCTCGAAAGTTTCACGCTGTAGCCGGACAAGAGGTTTATAAAAGGAATTTCGTGCTTAGTGACTTCAGCAAAGCCTTTAACGCGAAAATCGCGAGAAAGTTCCGAAAGTGCCGAATAGTCAGAGCCGTAGGGAACAACGCATACGAAGTTGAGGATAAAAACGGAAGATCTCTAGGCGTCGTCCACGCTAAAGATCTCCAGTTTTAAGTAGGGTGTAGCGTGGGTGTGGCCTACGTTGGGCGAGGTTTGCGGAGGGCAACCGTCTAATCCGCAAAGGAATGCGACGACAATTTTTAAAGTTCAGGCCGGCGCATAACTTTAAATTGCCGTGTGCTGTTGCATTCGTCGAAAAACATCGATAGCGCCAATCGAATACCGCCATATATTTTTGTGCGATTACACGGCTGTCGTCGTTGTGGTTAGGTAGACTGAATTTTCGCACAACACGAGGAAACTAAAAAATTTTGCGGCAGGTCGCGGACCGAGAATCCACTGGGTGACGGCGAGGAGATAAGAGAATAAAAAAAGCGACAGACCTCCCACGATATTTTTTTGTGTTGTGTCCCGTTGGATTTGGCGTAAGTGTGTTCGAAAATTTTAGTAATTTGTGTTATATCTGTAGGAGATTTACAACCTACGAATGCGAATGTCTTAACCAAAAAATTATAAGAAACTTATTAGCCATTTCACCATTGGCGTGTCTTTATTATCTTTTTAACAATTAACACAAAGCTTAAGATCCAACTTCTGCTTCTCCTGCTTCCGCTACCGCTGCTGCTTCTGCTTTTGCTGCTTCCGCTCCGCTGCTGCTTCCGTTTCTGCACGTACTTCCGCAACCAATTTTATGTCCTTTAGTTTTGCAGCATCTACCGATGCTTGTAGCGCTTCTCTTAGCTTTGCTACTTTTGGTCCGCTACTGCTTTTGCTGCTTCCGTTTTTTCTGATTTATTAAATGCAGCGCGTGCCCGTGCCGCTGCTGCTGGCGCTTTTGCAGCCTCTTCTTCCGCCTCTGCTTTCGCCACTGACTCCGCGGTGACTTCTTCGACAAGCTTCAAACAAAGACGGCATACGTCTTCAATATTATTCATAAGAATGCGAACGTCTTAACCAAAAAATTATAAGAAACTTATTAGCAATTTCACCATTGGCGTGTGTTTAGAGGAGGGCGCCTTTTTCACGCTCACCTATGTTCGAACTTGTTTATTTGGTTTTTGTGATTTGATTTGTTTTAACTTCTTGTTTATTATTATTATAATTGGGGATATTTAGCACTGCGACCTATAAGGTCTATTGTGCCCCCTTACTGAGCCTACAGCTCTTCCGTCAATCCCAACTCTTGCACGAATGCTAGAATCTTTGTTGGGTTGAGGGTTTCTATGTCCTTGGGCCTCATGATATGCTGCCCTAGGATGTTGCATCTTTTCCTGGTTAAGGCGACGCATTCTGTTAGGATGTGCGTCGAGGATTCCTCCTCGCGTCCGCAGAACCTGCATATGTTGCTGCTATAAATACCTAATTTGGTTAGGTGACTTCTCAGTCTACAGTGTCCTGTCAGTAGACCTGTGAGTATTCTGAGTCTATTCGTCCCCATGGATATCATTTGCTTAAATCGCTTTTGATTATAGCCACCTAGGAGACTTCTGGCTTGTCGGAGTCCTGGTGTTTCAACCCAGCTCCGTTCTCGCATCAGTCTTTCTTCATCCCTGATATATAGCCGTATTGTGTGTTTTCCTACGCCACAATACGGTTCAGGGCCTATCATGGGTCTCTCTGCCCCCATTTTTGCTTGCTTGTCAGCTTCTTCGTTCCCCGCTATGTCCCTGTGACCCGGAACCCATCTTAGGGTGAGCCTATTATGTTTCCCGAGTTGGTCAATCTTGGATCTTACTTCGTGGACTACTTTGGATGTTATTTTCGTCCCATTTAGAGCATTTATTGCTGCTTGACTATCGGAGAGGATGGATATATCCGCATTCCGATAGTGTCGTTTTAGGTTAAACTCCGCACATCTCCCTATCGCACACACCTCTGCTTGAAATATGCTGGTGTGCTTTCCAAGGGACTCATGGTATGATACCCGAGGCTGAGTCAGGCTGAGTCCAGCCTCCACACACCAATCGCTCGTTA
Organism: Drosophila trichaetosa; assembly: GCA_035043205.1. Classification (NCBI taxonomy): domain Eukaryota; kingdom Metazoa; phylum Arthropoda; class Insecta; order Diptera; family Drosophilidae; genus Drosophila; species Drosophila trichaetosa. The sequence continues at coordinate 16,896 of JAWNNE010000151.1, forward strand.
TTTGTAACACTAACTGAACTATGTCACATAGTGTTTCTTCAAATCTTCCTCGCGCCATGATGACAATGTCATCAGAATATCCTTGACATTGGATGCCTCTGGTGGTGAGTCTGTTGAGTAGTTCATCCACCAACAGACTCCAGAGCAGCGGAGACAGTACTCCTCCTTGGGGGCAACCTTTGGTTGTTAAGACTGTTACAGTCGCATCATGCGTTGATGTCGTGGCTTGTCTGGACCCTAGCGGGGAAAGTATCCATCTGCCGGTGATGGAGTCCAGGCCCCTCCCGTAGAGGGCAGCCCCAATCGCCTCATGAGATGTGTTGTCAAAGGCGCCTTCTATGTCTAGAAAGGCGCACAATGCTACTTCCCTATTGGTCATTTCCGCATTTAGTGTGCGTCGCAATTGGTAGAGCCCAGTATCCGTGGACCTGCCTGCTCCGTATGCATGCTGCGTTGGATGCAGCGGACTTTGCCTTAGCAGAGTGCTTCTACTTTTGTAGTCCACTAGCTTTTCCAGCGTTTTCAGTAAAAACGATGTAAAGCTGATGGGTCTGAAGGACTTTGGGTTGGTGATGTATTTCTTCCCTGCCTTGGGGATGAAGACCACCCTAGCTCTACGCCATGCTCTCGGTATATATCCGAGGGCTAGGCTACTAATAAGTGCTTTCTTAACAGGGGAGAATAGTATTTCTCGTTCCTGCTTGAGGAAAGCTGGCGATATTCCGTCCAGTCCAGGAGATTTGAAGGGCTGGAAAGTTCCAATTGCTCATTCGAGTCTCTCCGGAGTGATCGTTGCCTTGGCAAATGCCCATTCGTTGGCAGATGGTCTGCCTCTGTTACCTGTCATTTCGATAACACTTTCCTGCAGTGGTATGTATAGATTCATCCTGAGATTCATGCCAGTCCCTAATGTGCGGTTAAAGGGACCGACTAATGAGGGTGACGTTATAAATTCTGAAAGGATAGTGTTGAGCTATTGAGCTTTTTCAATAGCTATCGAATTTTTCAAAGTCACTCAAATAAATAGAAACGCACCGAAATTTGCGTTTCTATAAATTAAGTTTATTTGCCTTCGTGGCCAAAATTAAAATAGTTAACAATTGTCTATTATAAGCTCCGATTTGAGCTGTACACTATTTATTGTTTATTATAAGCTCCGATTTGAGCATTACACTTTTAATTGTTCGAATTACTTTATTGACTTGCGATGTCGAATAAAGTTGATTCTCGATGACGAAATAGAACTTGAATTCTCGAATGACGAAATAGAACTTTAGTTCTCGAGTGACGAAATACAACTTTAGTTCTCGAGTGACGAAATATAACTAATTAGCTGCCGAATTGCAGCTGCTGCTTGCGCTCAGATAAGAAAAAGGGCAAGCAAAGCGAAAACAAATGCAATAAAACGAAATGCCGATGAGCATATACAAAACAACAGTTATGATCTTTACGTTAATTTGCTCTTTATGCTGCGCAGAGCATAACTTATCAAAGAGAACAATATTAAGAGAGAAGCTGCTTTAATTGTTGTTTGGCGCGGATACCTGCGTAACCAAACATTCTCCCCCCGTTGAAAGACACGGGCTTTCAACAGCATCCTCTTTCGGAAGCGCACACAACTTGCGCACAGCTCTCTTTATTGTTCCAGTTGACGTCTTGAGAACAGCTACTCGGGAAACGCCGTCAGCACCAGCAACAAGCTCGACCACACGAGCCAGTGGCCATTTAAGGGGTGGCAAGTTTTCATCCTTTACAAGGACAACATCGTTGATGTGAACACCCGGGTAGGATTTTCTCCATTTGGACCGTTGCTGAAGAAGCGTTAAATATTCATCACGCCAACGACTCCAGAAAATTTGCTGATAATAAGCTATACGCTGCCATCGATCTAGGCGGCTAACGTTTAGCTTGGTGACATCCGGCTCCGGATAAAGTGTGAGTGGCGCAGTGCCAAGGAAGTGCGCAGGAGTTAACACATCCAGATCTGCAGGGTGCTCTGAAAGTGGAAAAAGAGGTCGAGAGTTTATTATTGCCCCAATGTGGCAAACCAGTGTGCGCAGATCATCCAGGGGCAAAACCGAGGGTCCGACCGACCGATAGAAATGGTATTTTGCTGTCTTCACCGCCGCCTCCCAAAGTCCACCAAAGTGTGGTGAGCGAGGTGGGATGAATTCCCATTCGATGTCGTCAGAGACACAAAACTGTCGGACAGAGTCGATGTGCTTCTCGCTGAGGAAGAGTCGCTTGAGTTCAGCTAAGTCATTCTTGGCTCCGACGAAATTTGTCGCATTGTCCGACCATATGCGAACAGGTTTACATCTGGTAAGAATAAACCTCTTAAGTGCATTGAGAAAGGCTGCTGTTGACAAATCAGGAACCAGTTCGAGATGCACCGCCTTTGTTGCGAAGCAAATGAAGACCGAGATGTAGCATTTTGCTGGTCCTTTGTTACGAATCTCGCTCTTGTAATAAAACGGTCCACAATAGTCCACTCCAGTGACAGCGAAAGGATGCGAGCCACTAACACGATCGCGGGGAAGATCAGCCATGATTGTCTCAGCCAGGACCGGTTTTGCTCGAAAACACATAATGCATTTTGTTGTTACGCTGGAGACAGTCTTACGCCCACCAATAGGCCAATAGTGGAGCCGAATATGAGCAAGCAGAGAACGAGGTCCGGCATGCAGCTGACGCCTGTGAAAATGCATGATGATGGCGCGTGTGACAGGATGATGTCCCGGAAGTATGATGGGATGCTGAGCATCGAAATCCAGGCTCGAGTGTTTTAGACGGCCACCAACACGAAGAAGTCCAAACTCATCGATGAATGGGGTAAGCGAGGCAATAGAGCTGGATGATTTGATAGTCCGTCCGTCTTGAAGAGCCCTATACTCATCACTCAGATTCGCCATCTGGATGCTCCGCAAGAGTAGTTGAGTGCCCTTGTGTATCCAATCTACCGTTAGACTGGCATCCCTGATGCGATTGCGAAATTTATATATATATCCGAAGACACGACGCAGGTTATGAAAAGAATTTGCAAACTTGCATCCTAAGCTGACATCAGAGCATCTAGAGATGGTAACTAGCACCTTTTGCCGCAGCTCAGGAAGCGTCCGAGCCGGTAAACATGATGCAGGCCAGTCGCACTCTCCTTTGGTTAAGAAATCGGGACCATGAGACCACAACGATGATTCTAAAAGGTCGCTTGGAAGTGCTCCTCTAGAAAGAATGTCTGCCGGGTTGCATTCCGTCGGTACGTAGCGCCATTCCATTCCTGTCGTAAGCTCTTGTATTAAAGATATCCGATTAGCCGTGAACGTTTGGAAGCGCGAAGGCTCATCACGTATCCAGGATAAGACAACTGCCGAATCCGACCAACAATAGTATCTGCAGTTAAATAACTTCATTTGAGCTACTTCGCGAATAAGTTGAGATAGCAGTGCAGCAGCAGATAATTCCAGCTTTGGTACTGTGAGAGTTCGTAAAGGTGCCACACGAGACTTAGAGCACAACAAATGAGCTATGCGCAATCCCTCTGTTATGGATACAACGTAAATGCATCCACCGTAAGCCTCAATGCTCGCATCACTAAAACCATGAACTTCGATGATGCCCTTTGGAACAACGACCAGTCGAGGGAGTTTTATTTGCTCTGTGTTGCAAATATCGGCACACAAGCTATTCCAAGAACAGTGCAAAGAAGCAGGAAGACTCTCATCCCAATCTAATTGCTCTCTCCAAATGTGCTGCAAAAAGATCTTGGCCTTGGCTACCACGGGTCCGATAAGTCCAAGCGGGTCATAGAACCGAGCAATGGTAGACAGCACAGACCGTTTGCTAGGCTTTCCAGGCGCTTTCATAGGCGAAAAGTTGAACAGAAGGCAGTCAGAGGCTGGATTCCACGCAAGTCCGAGAGTCTTCGTGACATCCGTGCCATCGTCAAATTTTAAAAAAGTCTCCTTTTCCTCATCAGGAACGTGTTGAAGTACGCGAGGATCGTTGGAGCACCACTTCCTAAGTTTAAAGTTTCCCTTTCGAAGCAGGCTGACTGTTTGCTCCATAATATTAATTACTTCCTCGGCAGAGTCACCTCCAGTGATGAGATCATCTACATAAAAATCGCTCAAAATCACTTTAGATCCAGCAGGAAATGAACTTCTTTCATCAATAGCTAATTGCTGCATGGAACGAACCGCCAGAAAAGAAGCTGGCTTTGTGCCATAGGTGACAGTATCCAGCTTGAAAACTTGAATTTCCTGATGAGGTGAATCACGCCATAAGATACATTGCAGATAGGAATCGGGTTCAGCCATCCTAACGCACCTGTACATTTTGCTAATGTCACCAGTCAAGGCTATTGGGAATGTCCTAAACTGCAACAGTGTAGCGAACAGCTTGCGTTGAATTGTTGGGCCTGCCATGAGGATTTCATTCAGGGAATAGCCAGACGAAGACACGGCCGAACCATCAAAAACAACTCTAAGCTTAGTTGTTGAGCTATCTTCCTTAAGAACACAATGATGAGGAAGATAATACTTGCAGCGACTTAGCATGTCCGACTCCACAAGAGACATGTGATTCAAATCCAGATACTCCTTGATAAATGCTGAATATTGCGACTTCAAACCAGGATGACGTTCTAATTTGCGTTCCAGGTTGCAAAAACGACGATATGCCTGCTGATACGAATCTCCAATTAGATCCACAGCATGCTTGACTGGAAGGCGAACCGAATATTCGCCAGTGTCCAAACGAGCAAAAGTTTGTTTAAAATGCGCTTCACAGTCAAGTTCCTCCTTGGTAGATTCATTGACTAAACGGGAACACGATTCTACCTCCCAAAACCGACGAACGATTTCATCAAGCTTGTGATCTGGGCTAGGATTTGGCATCATAACCGAGCTAGTGACCATCAATGAGGCAGGGCTCGCTGAAGAAGTTCCTCCTGTCACTATCCAGCCCAGTTGAGTTTTTTGAAGAATAGGCAAACCAGGAGCGATTTTGATTTGACCGACACACAACAATTCAAAAAACAGGCCAGCTCCAATTAACAAATCAATTTTGTGCGCCTTGAAGAACTCTGGATCAGCCAAGCGAATATTTGAGGGTATATTCCAGAGCTCAGTGTCGACATCGTAGCTAGGCTGATTTCCAGTTATAGATGGAGCTACGAGACATGAGATGTCGGCAGAGTAGGCAGATGCTCGCGATTGAAAACTTATATCGGCTGAATAGCCTTCTGAGGCAACAGTAGACTCCCCCAATCCTGAGATCAAAGTAGGTGAGCGATGCTTGCGCAGCTGGAGGTGTTGAGCTAAACGAGATGTGATGATGTGCACCTGCGATCCAGAATCCAGTAGCGCTCGGCAAGGGACTAAAACTCCAGTACGACTTCTAATGTTGATTACAGCAGTTGCCAAGAGCACCACGTCTTGACTAAGATTTTGGGCTACAAGTGTTGCCGAAGGGTTTGCAGCAGGCGGATGCGAAGCAAAGATAACTTGAGAGCCGTCAATCTGATTCTCAAAATGCAGAAGCGTATGATGCTTGGCCTTGCAGCGGTTGCAGGTAGTGGAGCTGCACTCCTTTAGCCGATGACCTTTACACAGGCAATTAATGCAAAGGTTGAGCTTCTTTACCTCTCGTAGACGCAGTTGCGGAGACAGATTTCCAAAACGGGAACAGTTATAAATTAAGTGGCCAAAGGTCTCACAGAACACACATTTATTTGTGTTGGAGTTAGTAGCGACAAAGGCCTTTCTGCTAGTGTTAACGATTTTACTACTTTTTCCCACCTTAGAGCTAGGCGTATACGTTGCCATAGCGTGTTCCACATTTTCCAACCTTTGACATCGTCGATCCAGAAATGCCAAGAACTGCTCACAAGTAGGAATAGTATCCATCGGTGCTGTCCTCCTCCCAACTGATCTGCGTTGCCTTGTCCACTTTCTGCAGCAAACTGTGCACGATAATGAATCCCGCAATCTGCTCAACGTTGCCCAGGCTTTGTAGAGCGCGCATGTTGGAATTAACCGTATCCGAAAGGGTTCGAAGTTTTACCGCTGACGACGACTCGATGCAATCTAATCCCAATATCTCCGTGATATGTGCTTGGAAAATGAGACGCTTGTTGTTAAACCGTTTTTTAAGGAGCTCCAATGCAACTGGATAGTTAGCGCTGCTGATTTCCAACGAAGAAACACTATCCAAGGCTGATCCTTTCAGACACGATCGCAAGTGCTGAAACTTCTCCACATCCGAAAGTCCTGAGTCCGCATCAATGATTGAAGAGAACATCGCTATGAACTCTGCAAACTTTGTGTATCCTCCACTAAACTCGGGCAGCTTGATCTCAGGCAACCGGATTCGGCTTTGAGACAATGTGTGATTGTCACCACAGGTATCTTGCCTCATAGTCGAGCACAACGGCGACGACAACTTTCGTTTGTCAATTTCGCGTCGCAAGCTAGTTTCCACTAATATTGAGAGGTCATCAAAACATGCCCGTAATTCACTCCCGATTTCATCATAATCCAGCTCCTCCAACGCGTCATGCATATTGTAAAATGCCTGCGAGCACTTTCCAACGCCTTGAGCCGAACAGCCAACTCTTGTTCGCTGAGATGCACAATTTGCTCCGGAGCGATTGCTTCGGCCATCCGTTTTACCTGCTCATCAATAGCTTTGGCCTTGGCTTTGTAAAACGGGGCAGTACGAGACTGAACGGCAGCAGAATTATGCATTTTAATATTCTTAGGAATCACGGAATTTTTCACTACACACCAGTTCAAAACGACGAAATGTCAAACACCTTGTTCATAAGCGCAAGCAAAACGAAACGGGACAAGCAATAACAATGCAGAAACGGCTGATGCAATTGTTTAAGCAAACGCGATAAGCGAATTGACTGCGCAGGCGCCAATGTCAATTTGAGGTCAAACACTTGAACCGAAAGTGAGCACAAAACGAACCGAGAATATCGACAACAATGCAAGAGCGCGGGCGCGAGTTTTATTAACTCTTTACTTTAAATAATTTGTATTTATTTAAACAAACAGAGCTAATTAATCACGTCGGGGTCACCAATGTTGAGCTATTGAGCTTTTTCAATAGCTATCGAATTTTTCAAAGTCACCAAATAAATAGAAACGCACCGAAATTTGCCTTTCTATAAATTAAGTTTATTTGCCTTCGTGGCCAAAATTAAAATAGTTAACAATTGTTTATTATAAGCTCCGATTTGAGCTTTACACTTTTAATTGTTCGAATTAATTTGTTGACTTGCGGATGTCGAATACAGTGCCGCGACTTGAATTCTCGATTGACCAAATAGAACTAATTAGCTGCCGAATTGCAGCTGCTGCTTGCGCTCAGATAAGAAAAAGGGCAAGCAAAGCGAAAACAAATGCAATAAAACGAAATGCCGATGAGCATATACAAAACAACAGTTATGATCTTTACGTTAATTTGCTCTTTATGCTGCGCAGAGCATAACTTATCAAAGAGAACAATATTAAGAGAGAAGCTGCTTTAATTGTTGTTTGGCGCGGATACCTGCGTAACCAAACATTCTCCCCCCGTTGAAAGACACGGGCTTTCAACAGCATCCTCTTTCGGAAGCGCACACAACTTGCGCACAGCTCTCTTTATTGTTCCAGTTGACGTCTTGAGAACAGCTACTCGGGAAACGCCGTCAGCACCAGCAACAAGCTCGACCACACGAGCCAGTGGCCATTTAAGGGGTGGCAAGTTTTCATCCTTTACAAGGACAACATCGTTGATGTGAACACCCGGGTAGGATTTTCTCCATTTGGACCGTTGCTGAAGAAGCGTTAAATATTCATCACGCCAACGACTCCAGAAAATTTGCTGATAATAAGCTATACGCTGCCATCGATCTAGGCGGCTAACGTTTAGCTTGGTGACATCCGGCTCCGGATAAAGTGTGAGTGGCGCAGTGCCAAGGAAGTGCGCAGGAGTTAACACATCCAGATCTGCAGGGTGCTCTGAAAGTGGAAAAAGAGGTCGAGAGTTTATTATTGCCCCAATGTGGCAAACCAGTGTGCGCAGATCATCCAGGGGCAAAACCGAGGGTCCGACCGACCGATAGAAATGGTATTTTGCTGTCTTCACCGCCGCCTCCCAAAGTCCACCAAAGTGTGGTGAGCGAGGTGGGATGAATTCCCATTCGATGTCGTCAGAGACACAAAACTGTCGGACAGAGTCGATGTGCTTCTCGCTGAGGAAGAGTCGCTTGAGTTCAGCTAAGTCATTCTTGGCTCCGACGAAATTTGTCGCATTGTCCGACCATATGCGAACAGGTTTACATCTGGTAAGAATAAACCTCTTAAGTGCATTGAGAAAGGCTGCTGTTGACAAATCAGGAACCAGTTCGAGATGCACCGCCTTTGTTGCGAAGCAAATGAAGACCGAGATGTAGCATTTTGCTGGTCCTTTGTTACGAATCTCGCTCTTGTAATAAAACGGTCCACAATAGTCCACTCCAGTGACAGCGAAAGGATGCGAGCCACTAACACGATCGCGGGGAAGATCAGCCATGATTGTCTCAGCCAGGACCGGTTTTGCTCGAAAACACATAATGCATTTTGTTGTTACGCTGGAGACAGTCTTACGCCCACCAATAGGCCAATAGTGGAGCCGAATATGAGCAAGCAGAGAACGAGGTCCGGCATGCAGCTGACGCCTGTGAAAATGCATGATGATGGCGCGTGTGACAGGATGATGTCCCGGAAGTATGATGGGATGCTGAGCATCGAAATCCAGGCTCGAGTGTTTTAGACGGCCACCAACACGAAGAAGTCCAAACTCATCGATGAATGGGGTAAGCGAGGCAATAGAGCTGGATGATTTGATAGTCCGTCCGTCTTGAAGAGCCCTATACTCATCACTCAGATTCGCCATCTGGATGCTCCGCAAGAGTAGTTGAGTGCCCTTGTGTATCCAATCTACCGTTAGACTGGCATCCCTGATGCGATTGCGAAATTTATATATATATCCGAAGACACGACGCAGGTTATGAAAAGAATTTGCAAACTTGCATCCTAAGCTGACATCAGAGCATCTAGAGATGGTAACTAGCACCTTTTGCCGCAGCTCAGGAAGCGTCCGAGCCGGTAAACATGATGCAGGCCAGTCGCACTCTCCTTTGGTTAAGAAATCGGGACCATGAGACCACAACGATGATTCTAAAAGGTCGCTTGGAAGTGCTCCTCTAGAAAGAATGTCTGCCGTGAGGATTTCATTCAGGGAATAGCCAGACGAAGACACGGCCGAACCATCAAAAACAACTCTAAGCTTAGTTGTTGAGCTATCTTCCTTAAGAACACAATGATGAGGAAGATAATACTTGCAGCGACTTAGCATGTCCGACTCCACAAGAGACATGTGATTCAAATCCAGATACTCCTTGATAAATGCTGAATATTGCGACTTCAAACCAGGATGACTTTCTAATTTGCGTTCCAGGTTGCAAAAACGACGATATGCCTGCTGATACGAATCTCCAATTAGATCCACAGCATGCTTGACTGGAAGGCGAACCGAATATTCGCCAGTGTCCAAACGAGCAAAAGTTTGTTTAAAATGCGCTTCACAGTCAAGTTCCTCCTTGGTAGATTCATTGACTAAACGGGAACACGATTCTACCTCCCAAAACCGACGAACGATTTCATCAAGCTTGTGATCTGGGCTAGGATTTGGCATCATAACCGAGCTAGTGACCATCAATGAGGCAGGGCTCGCTGAAGAAGTTCCTCCTGTCACTATCCAGCCCAGTTGAGTTTTTTGAAGAATAGGCAAACCAGGAGCGATTTTGATTTGACCGACACACAACAATTCAAAAAACAGGCCAGCTCCAATTAACAAATCAATTTTGTGCGCCTTGAAGAACTCTGGATCAGCCAAGCGAATATTTGAGGGTATATTCCAGAGCTCAGTGTCGACATCGTAGCTAGGCTGATTTCCAGTTATAGATGGAGCTACGAGACATGAGATGTCGGCAGAGTAGGCAGATGCTCGCGATTGAAAACTTATATCGGCTGAATAGCCTTCTGAGGCAACAGTAGACTCCCCCAATCCTGAGATCAAAGTAGGTGAGCGATGCTTGCGCAGCTGGAGGTGTTGAGCTAAACGAGATGTGATGATGTGCACCTGCGATCCAGAATCCAGTAGCGCTCGGCAAGGGACTAAAACTCCAGTACGACTTCTAATGTTGATTACAGCAGTTGCCAAGAGCACCACGTCTTGACTAAGATTTTGGGCTACGAGTGTTGCCGAAGGGTTTGCAGCAGGCGGATGCGAAGCAAAGATAACTTGAGAGCCGTCAATCTGATTCTCAAAATGCAGAAGCGTATGATGCTTGGCCTTGCAGCGGTTGCAGGTAGTGGAGCTGCACTCCTTTAGCCGATGACCTTTACACAGGCAATTAATGCAAAGGTTGAGCTTCTTTACCTCTCGTAGACGCAGTTGCGGAGACAGATTTCCAAAACGGGAACAGTTATAAATTAAGTGGCCAAAGGTCTCACAGAACACACATTTATTTGTGTTGGAGTTAGTAGCGACAAAGGCCTTTCTGCTAGTGTTAACGATTTTACTACTTTTTCCCACCTTAGAGCTAGGCGTATACGTTGCCATAGCGTGTTCCACATTTTCCAACCTTTGACATCGTCGATCCAGAAATGCCAAGAACTGCTCACAAGTAGGAATAGTATCCATCGGTGCTGTCTCCTCCCAACTGATCTGCGTTGCCTTGTCCACTTTCTGCAGCAAACTGTGCACGATAATGAATCCCGCAATCTGCTCAACGTTGCCCAGGCTTTGTAGAGCGCGCATGTTGGAATTAACCGTATCCGAAAGGGTTCGAAGTTTTACCGCTGACGACGACTCGATGCAATCTAATCCCAATATCTCCGTGATATGTGCTTGGAAAATGAGACGCTTGTTGTTAAACCGTTTTTTAAGGAGCTCCAATGCAACTGGATAGTTAGCGCTGCTGATTTCCAACGAAGAAACACTATCCAAGGCTGATCCTTTCAGACACGATCGCAAGTGCTGAAACTTCTCCACATCCGAAAGTCCTGAGTCCGCATCAATGATTGAAGAGAACATCGCTATGAACTCTGCAAACTTTGTGTATCCTCCACTAAACTCGGGCAGCTTGATCTCAGGCAACCGGATTCGGCTTTGAGACAATGTGTGATTGTCACCACAGGTATCTTGCCTCATAGTCGAGCACAACGGCGACGACAACTTTCGTTTATTAATTTCGCGTCGCAAGCTAGTTTCCACTAATATTGAGAGGTCATCAAAACATGCCCGTAATTCACTCCCGATTTCATCATAATCCAGCTCCTCCAACGCGTCATGCATATTGTAAAATGCCTGCTGAGCACTTTCCAACGCCTTGAGCCGAACAGCCAACTCTTCTTCGCTGAGATGCACAATTTGCTCCGGAGCGATTGCTTCGGCCATCCGTTTTACCTGCTCATCAATAGCTTTGGCCTTGGCTTTGTAAAACGGGGCAGTACGAGACTGAACGGCAGCAGAATTATGCATTTTATTATTCCTTTAGGAATCACGGAATTTTTCAGCTTTAACACACCAGTTCAAAACGACGAAATGTCAAACACCTTGTTCATAAGCGCAAGCAAAACGAAACGGGACAAGCAATAACAATGCAGAAACGGCTGATGCAATTGTTTAAGCAAACGCGATAAGCGAATTGACTGCGCAGGCGCCAATGTCAATTTGAGGTCAAACGCTTGAACCGAAAGTGAGCACAAAACGAACAGAGAATATCGACAACAATGCAAGAGCGCGGGGGCGAGTTTTATTAACTCTTTACTTTAAATAATTTGTATTTATTTAAACAAACAGAGCTAATTAATCACGTCGGGGTCACCAAATGTTGAGCTATTGAGCTTTTTCAATAGCTATCGAATTTTTCAAAGTCACTCAAATAAATAAAAACGCACCGAAATTTGAGTTTCTATAAATTAAGTTTATTTGCCTTCGTGGCCAAAATTAAAATAGTTAACAATTGTCTATTATAAGCTCCGATTTGAGCTGTACACTATTTATTGTTTATTATAAGCTCCGATTTGAGCATTACACTTTTAATTGTTCGAATTACTTTATTGACTTGCGATGTCGAATAAAGTGCCGCGAATCTTGAATTCTCGAATGACGAAATAGAACTTTAGTTCTCGAGTGACGAAATAGAACTTGAGTTCTCGAATGACGAAATTGAACTTTAGTTCTCGAGTGACGAAATAGAACTAACTAGCTGCCGAATTGCAGCTGCTGCTTGCGCTCAGATAAGAAAAAGGGCAAGCAAAGCGAAAACAAATGCAATAAAACGAAATGCCGATGAGCATATACAAAACAACAGTTATGATCTTTACGTTAATTTGCTCTTTATGCTGCGCAGAGCATAACTTATCAAAGAGAACAATATTAAGAGAGAAGCTGCTTTAATTGTTGTTTGGCGCGGATACCTGCGTAACCAAACACTAGTGTTAACTGAGCTAGGAAATGCAGGTATGAATTTAAGGAAATGGATATCAAACACTCCAGAAATAATAGACACTGTAGAAAATACTGGAGAAAATAAAATACTAAGTATCGAAGAAAACGAGACTGTAAAAACGTTAGGATTGCAATGGGAACCGCTCAAAGATGAGTTTAAATTCAAAGTAATTTGTGGAAATAATACGAAAATAAATAAAAGACAAATACTATCCACATTAGCTAGAATTTATGATCCGTTAGGATGGCTATCACCAGTGACGATTGTAGGGAAGATGTTAATGCAAAGGCTTTGGATAACTGAACAAAGTTGGGATCAGGAATTATCGGATGACGACAAAAATGTATGGACAACATACAAAAGCCAATTGAAGTTTTTAGAAGAAATTAGAATTCCAAGATGGATAAAAACTAAGATAAATGTATTAATGCAACTTCATGGTTTTTCCGATGCATCGGATAAGGCATTCGCAGCAGTGGTATATGCCAAAGTAGGAAATTCCGTTGTCATAATAGCCAGCAAAAGCAAAGTAAACCCCAAGAAAAATAGAAAGACAATTCCGAAGTTAGAATTATGTGCAGCACATCTTCTTGCAAAATTGTTACAAAAGATTAAAGAGACACTGGAAGGGATTTCGGAAACTTATGCATGGAGTGATTCCACAATAACGCTAGCTTGGATTAGAAGTGGAGTCAGCAAAGATAAGTTTATCAGACGAAGAACAGATGAAATACGAAAACTATCACATATACAATGGAATTATGTACAATCCGAAGATAATCCAGCAGACATAGCATCTAGAGGAATTTGTGCTAGTAAATTAAAAAATTATGAAAATTGGTGGAAAGGGCCAAAATGGTTAGCTAAAAAAGAAGAAGCATGGCCCAAAGGAAAAATAGACGACAAGCAAATAAGCTTACATATAAGAATAACTGATTTAGAAAATAGCCGTGTACATTAACTATTAGAAAAATATGCATGCATACAAAAGCTAGAAAGAATAGTAACGTATATACTGAGGTTTATTGATATTAAAATTAACAAAAAATCATATCCCTCATACATAACGGTAAAGGAGCTTAGGAAAGCAAATATAATTAAAATACGGTTACAACAAGCTAGCCAGTTTAAAACTGAATTAAGATATTTGACATACAAAAAACAAATTGAAACCAAAAGTAAAATATTGAGCTTACATCCTTTTTTAGATTCAGATGGAGTGCTTCGAGTAGGTGGTAGATTACAAAACGCTAGTGCTACATTTGACGTAAAACATCCAATTATTTTAGATAAAAGTCATTTATCTTATCTTATAATAAAAAAGGCACACAAAGAAACCTTGCATGGAGGACTCAATTTAATGAGAAATTATATACAGAGAAAATTCTGGATATTTGGGTTAAGAAATTCATTAAAAAAATATTTAAAAGAATGTGTAACCTGTGCAAGGTATCGGCAAAATAATGCCGAACAAATAATGGGAAATCTTCCAAAATACAGAGTTACTGTAGCATATCCATTTTTAAATACAGGTATAGACTATGCAGGCCCTTATTATATAAAATGCTCCAAGAACCGAGGACAGAAGGTATATAAAGGGTACATAGCAGTATTTATTTGCATGGCTACAAAAGCGATTCACTTAGAAGTTGTTAGTGATTTAACTTCAGATGCATTTCTGGCTGCTTTAAGACGATTCTTAGCAAGGAGAGGAAAATGTGCACATATATATTCAGATAATGGCACCAACTTTGTGGGTGCTTCGAGGAAATTAAACGAAGAATTCAGAAAAGCTATAAGCGATAATACACAGATTATTCCAATATTAGAAAAAGAGAATATTGAGTGGCATTTTATTCCCCCGGCAGGACCTCACTTCGGAGGTATTTGGGAGGCTGGGGTAAAATCAGTAAAATACCATTTAAAACGAGTAATTGGAGACTCTCAATTGACATTCGAAGAAATGTCAACATTGTTATGTCAAATAGAGGCAGTGTTGAATTCAAGACCACTGTATACATCTGCGGACGATATAGATGACCACGAAGTATTGACTCCAGGCCATTTCTTAATTGGAAGACCAACATTAGGAGCAGTAGAAGCCATAACAGAAGAAAAGATAGGAAATCTTGATAGATGGAAATTAATTAAAAAAATAAAGAGAGATTTCTGGCAAAAATGGAAAGAAGAGTATTTATATACGCTGCAACAGAGATATAAATGGAAGCAGGATATAAAAAATATAAATGAAGGCCAGATAGTTTTAATCAAAGATGAAAAATTAGGAAAAATTGAACAAGTACACTGTAATAAGTCGCTTGTCGACTCCATAATATATTTGTTTCCGCCTAAAAAGGGAGCGAGAGGTTTCAGCTTTTAAAAGAAAAAAAAATAATGATGAGCAAAGAAACCAAAAAATTGATGAAAAACGGGGGCAAAGCGAATTTTTGGAAAAACGAGAGTGCTTAAGTTCTTTGGACCTTAGACACATTCTTTTCTTTTCAAAGCCCTTGAACGAACAAGTTGTGCGTGGTCCAAACGAATTAATATGAAATAAAAGGAAAATATAAAATAGTTGCAAATGATTACTTATAAATAAAATAATAATTGGTGCAAATAGGAGAAAACCCTAAAACTTAAGTAAGTTAAAATAGATAATTCATTTTGTTGCCAAACCAGTGGACAAACAGAAAATTCGTTTTCTATTTTCGTTAATACAGCCTACGCTGCAGCAAGCTGCGCCGTAACACGTGTTAACCATCATTGCCTATTCAAGAATTTATTAATGGGTAAATAAAAAAATAAGTAGTTTACACTAGTTTAAATAAATGTTTTTCTTTAGAATGGGCGATTAATTTGGAAATTGATTAATTTGGAAATTGATTAATCTGGACTTAGTTAATTTGGTCTTGGTTAACTTTATTAATGTGGAATTAATATGGAAATAATATGGAATTATTGTGGAGTTAATATCGCATTTAGTCGAATTGTTAGTGGCGAATCTTCACTGTAATCAGCAAAGTGCTTAAGCACCGTTACATTAAGATCGCCTTTGCCTGTCATAAGCTAATTGCTAAGTTCGCATTGCGCAAGAGAGCCTCTCTTAAAAGCTATCACTGCGAGCGCATTTCTTCTTCCACTCATACTTAACCAGAAAGTTGGTCGATCGACGTTGGATGGGTGAACGAGCATTGAGTGCATCAGTGTGCTTATAACTAATGAGGAGAATGGACTTATAAGAAGGGACGGATAAGCATGGGCAACTGTAGCGGTTATTTTTCTCCGGACCAATATTATCTTCTTTAACTTCTACCCAACTTTCGGTATTCATAACTGTGGCGGATATTTTTTTTTGGATCAACATTATCGGCGTTAATATAAAGTTTTGTGGGACCCAAACAATTTCCTTTTTGTGTTCTTTGTTGAACAGTGTAAAATATTTATTCACTTGCAATTCATGCATACATAAACTGCATGCATAATCTGCAGTTATGAGCTGCTTAATCTTGCCCTTATGGATAGATAAGAAAAACACATGCGCGTGTGCGGTTCGGCGAGTTAGAGCAAATTGATTAAAGTAAATCATACTTAAATTAAAATGAGTTATATGCAAGATAAAAAAATAAAGGAAGTTTAGATAGTAATTTACTGTATACCTAATACTAATAGGTAATTTTTATTTAGAAGTGCATGCTTAATTTAAACACACAAAGATTTGTCGCATTGCATGGTATATGCTGTGAGCGAGCTTTCGCCGTGGTCTGGAATAATTGCTCTCTTTCATGATTACAGCGACACACACCAACACCAGGAAGTACTTCCAAATTGTATATATTGGCATGCCCTAGTTGAATTGATGATGCATGTCACTACTTCTTGACAAGTTGCAGAGAAAAATTGCACCGATCAACCGGCATTTTTGGTTAATTACCAACCGGCATTTTTGGTTAATTACCAACCGGCATTTTTGGTTAAGTACCAACCGGCATTTTTATTAATTATATTTCCAATATTGTTCCTGATTCGGAACCAAAGTTATTTACGAATCTATCTACTAACATGCGTATGAGATATAACCCACGCTTAGGTCTTTTGTCTTTATCTTTATAAATTCCTAATTATATGAAGTTATCTACCGTTTATAAAATATGAAAAATATGAATTATATATGCCTCTCTGGATTGAATTAGAAATTAACTGATTTCTCTTATTGTGTGGATGACTCCTGATGGAGATAGGATAAGGGATTCTGCTTTTTGCATAGGCCCGCAGAATCATGGTAGGGTGGGCGAGTGCACCAACATGGTAGCACCACAAAAAGGATGACCCTATAATTCGAGTTATTTGATTCCTCTATTACTTTTCATCTTTCTTCTTTCTCACGTCCATGGCTTGTCTTCTACCATCCTTAAATGCTAAAATTTAGTACGCGAATTATAAAATATAGTAACTAATGCCAGGAAGCAATTTTAATTCGTCGCTTGTGCAACCATAACCCACCCCAATTGACGGCGACCTTCAGCCAAAGCAATCGCGTACTTCGCACGATTTAATAGCCCATCAGCTTCACGTTGTTCATTACAATACAAAGGAAAGGATGAGAAAGTAAGGGTGGTTAAAATAAAAGTTCAGGAAGGTTCAATAACAAGACCAATTCTCAAAATATGTCCTCTAGAGCGAATCCGGGAGATTGAAAGAGAAGAATATAATATACATATATATAATATATAGCAGTAGAATTTCAAAAATTGGACTTATGACAGTTATGTTGTCTATTGTCAAACGCATCGTCATTACCAGCGGGCAAAAGAAAGTGGACGGTGGAAAACTCAAATAACTCAGCAGCAATATATTTGGATCCAATGGGAGAGGTCGAAATAGTATCCTTCTCTTGGGATTTAGTTATATTTTACAAAATGGATCCATATTTTGAAATGATAAAGGTAGCATTCTAATCAGAAAAATGAGAGTTGTATGCGTAAAGTTTCTTGACTTTGAAGATCAATGCAATATAATTCTTAAACACACAGAAAAACAAATAATTGAACTTGAGGAAAATAATAACCTTTTTATGCCAAGGGAGAAGTCGCGACTTAAGCGTTCACCGTTTAATTTTATTGGGTCATTGCATTATATGTTATTCGGTATTATGGATGCCGATGATAGAACTCAAATGGAGCTAAACATGAGAAATCTGTTAGACAACCAAAATAAAACGGTCGATTTAATTAAAAAACAAACTTCAATAGTAGATTCTGCAGTAAATATATTAAAGAAATCCACTAATGAAATAAATACCAACTTTGACATAATGAATAGAAGAATAGAGAATATGACAGAGCTACTGAAAGAGAGTTATTTTGTGTACAAGGTTACAAAGCAACTTGGTTCCCTGATTGATGAAAGTAAAAAGATTCAAACAGGAATTATAAGTCTACTGATTGATATTAATCATGGTAGAATAAATCCAAACATATTAAAACCCCATCGATTACAAGTAGAGATATCAAAGATCAAAGAAAGATTACCAGAAACTTTTGTGCTTCCAGGAAAGATCGCGGAGCTTAAGGAAATTTACAAATTAATGACAGCAACAGGAATATTCAGTGACAAAAAATTAATAATAAATACTAAAATTCCTTTGTTTAGTAGAAATCCTTTACAATTGTATAAAATCATTACGATCCCAATCGATCATGTTGACCAAATCATAATGGCACATGTAAAAGCGGAATATTTAGTTTATAACTTCGAAATAGATTCCTATCACTTAATGACGGAATAAACCTTAAACAGTTGTCACAATTGGCAATTAAATAAGAGGATTTGCCAAGGAAGTTGGCCTTGGAGTAGTGCCAATGACGGTTCTTGTGAGGTTACCCCTTTCAAGCCAAATAAACTTGCCTATTGTGTTT